>NQII01000274.1:38964-86230 GCA_002778355.1 Clitarchus hookeri | reverse complement strand
GGCATTTTTTTTTTTAAATTTACTCCTTGCAAACAGAAACTTCTTTAGTGAGTTCTTCCTCATATGCATTCCCAAGTGTTGTGTAGGAATTATCTGGTTTAAGCTTATTTTTCCCACTTTTCCCTTCTATAAGGTAGTTCCATATTTTTGTGCCTCTCTGCCACCAAAAATTGCTCATGGATAAATTGCTACGTTTGACACATATTCACTCTTTCTACAGCCTGGCTCTGATAACTGATGTTATTCTGTTCTAAGTTGTTAAACTTCTTCACCAAACTCATTCTACCTTGATTCTGTACTACTGCTATTTTTTTTAATACTTGTAATTCCCTTCATTAGGCCAGTCTTGTGATAGCATGCAGTGGTTCTGGTGTACGAGATGTTTTCTGGTTATGTCACAACAAACTTTTGTTGTTCATTAACAAGATGGAACCAGTGGGACAACATAGGAATTTGTATATACAGAGAAAATTATATTCGTGCTTCACACCATTAAGTGCATTCATTTAATGGCCCGACATGTAAGGAAGCATACACACACACTTTAAACAGTTTTATAATAAAGAGTAACAGTTGCCAGAGATTTTAGAAGGAACGTCAAATCTTTGAATAATAATAATAATAAAATTCAAAAAAATAAAATAAAAACCTTCTTTTCTTGAAACCACCCCCACGTGATGTTTGCACCCAAAACCCTAATAGGTTACACATTAAGGGAGGAAGGGGAGAGGGGTGTGATTTGCTTCTTCCTACATTTGATCACATGCCATGTTGAGACGTAAATAGTGTAAACTTTTGTACGAGTGTAATTGTGTGACTTGCGACTGATTTTTAATTTCCCACACTGTGAATTAACAGTGGCACCATCAAGTAAGCAGTTGGCTACCCCGATTCTACCATTAGCTGCTGACAAGAGTTGGCAGCCCTAGTCTTGCAGTCGTTCGTCGTCAATTATGGTGGTAGGTGGCATCATCAATCATGGTGCTATCTGGCGTGCTAGCTGCATTTGAGCTATTTAACGCAATTTTCGAAGTATTTACATATTAATAATTTTGGTTTTTATAGTTACTATCAACATGCCATTTCCACACAGTTTTAACCAGGAAATTTAAATTTGGCACTGGGGCATCTTTTAAAGGGGAATTTTTATGCACCCCAAATTTTTTTGACAATTTTGATTTTTTAAGATGGGATTTACTGTATTTCTGAAAATTTTTGATCAACATTCCAATTTGGCATGTTTCTTAACCCCATCAGTTCCCTTCGCCTCATGGAGTGTGCTGTGAAGTTTGTCTAAATTGCACAATTTTAAGGGGAGGTTGAAATTTAAATTGTAATATCTCCGAAATAGTTTTTTTAATTTTGAGCCCAAAATTTGTTCCCTGCTCACCCTAACTTATTTTATGGGTTCTTCCCCATAAATTCTCAAGTATTGTTTACGTATTTTCTAGTTTATGCTTATATTTTCTAGTTTTTCCCCTGATTCACCTGCAACAAACACTATCCAGAACCCTCAGGGTCATCTACTGCTGATAATGTTGACTGTGGGTTGGGCTACTGCAGATTACAAGTGAGTAAGTGAAGAGATTTGAGCTGCTCTTAACATCGAGGTCGTGAGAGAGCCGATGAGGGTGAAGTGAGGTGAGTATGGAGCTGCGCAGGAATGAAAAGGCGGGGGAAAACCCGCAGACCAGCGGCATCGCCCGGCACGATTCTCACTTGCAAAAATTCGGAGTGAACCGGCCGGGGATTGAACCCAGTTTGCCTTGGTGGGAGGAGAGCAGAATAACTGCTCAGCCACCATAGATCCTGCGGATTACGACAACCACGAGTTTGGCTACTACAGTTTATGTCAACCATGGATTTTGTTACTGCAGATTACGTTACAATGCTTGCGCTCGTCGCGCAAGACATTTTCTTTGCTTGCAACTCGATGCAGTGTTATACTCTTTGCTTAACTTGGATCCCCTCCTTTTTTCCTCCCCTGTTCACCCTTCCCCGCTTTCCCTATCCGCTCATGCGTTATAATTTTTTTTTTTCAGTTCTATAGTTTATTAACGCCGCTGCACGGCTGGGACTATTTCTATTCTAAACCCTGTCGTCGCCTGATAGTGTCGCCTGCAAGAGAACATCGAAATGGTTCAACTGCCACACTTTTTGTTCTCCTGGACGTAGATGTCGCAATGTGGCGGTAATTATTAAGTTTAGGGTATTTTCTGAAAAACACAAAAAAAATTCCAAATTAGGATATATTTCCACTCTACTAAACACGCAGAACACGAATATACTAGGGGCATTAACGTCCGACTAATTTCGTAATATGTGCCCACCTAACCTAACAAAACCTAACCCCACGATGGGCGAATCACTATTTTACATTTTTAAACTAACCTAGGCTTATTGGGTTTTGCACTAACCTAGGATAGTAGGGATTTACACTAACCTAGGATAGTAGGGTTTTACACTAACCTAGGATGTTTGGGTTTTACACTAAAATACGAATGTAGGATTGCAGGGATTTAAAGGAACCGTAAAACACACCAAAAGAATGTAAATTGACTCACCTAGGTAGGGGGCTGGTATAATTCCTCTGACGTTAATAGACACAAACAAACATATTTCGCAAGTTTTTTTTAATATGTTCTACTTATTTTAACACTACGGCCGCTTCAATATCAACTAGGTAAGCTATGCTGAATTCATTAAAACAACTTTTGTTGGCATAAAACGTTTCGTTCATAAACGTAAACAAACTGTCAGAAACAGTCATCTCACAAACTTGTTCAATTTTTTAAAATATGTTGCACTTATTTTAAAGCGATGCCCCTAGTATATTCGTGTTCTGCATCATTAGTAGAGTAGAAATATATCATAATTTTAAATTTTTATTGTGTTTTTCAGAGAAGCCCCTAAACTAGATAATTACCCAGAAATATATCATAATTTTTAATTTTTTTGCGTTTTTCAGAAAAGCCCATAAACAATAATTACAACTTTTTTTGTGTTTTTCAGAAAAGCCCCTAAACTTAATAATTACCGAAATAATTATTATGCAAAATATTATTACACTGAATGCGCACAAATGTGGTGCATTGCCCTTTTGGTGTAATTTTCTACGTAGCTCTTTCAGCACGAGATGGAGAAATATCCTGGAAGTAGAACTTTAGCAGCGCTTCTGAAAAGTTGTAAGTAACCATGAATGGACTATATCATGTTTACAAATTCATTGACATTAAAGGTTACATATAGCCTCAGGCGTACCTTTGCTCCATTGGCCAAAAATTTTAGCTCATAATCTTCATTCATGGACACCACAGCCTTCACATTTTCTTCCTTTATGAGCTGCAATTAAAGAAAAATTAACTATTTAAAAAAAAGTTACATAAAAAAATTAACAGAATTCAACAACTAGCATACCTGCATTACAGTAACAAGAGAAGCAACTAGTCATAATGAATACCCTAAAATTTTGAAACAGGTGGGATCACTGGACAAGTAGGCCTACACTACGATAAGGCACATGTCTGTATGTAACTCTTGAAGTTTTAATACAATGTTTACATAAACCAAGCTTCAGTTTTATTATTTTATTAAAAATTCTCAGTATATATGGGCATTTACTAGCTGCAAGACTGTATCCAACATAACCTTAAAGAACACATTTCTAAATGCAGAAAATGCAACAAAAATTATTATTCCGACCCATTTCATTTCAAGAGAAAACATTGTTCCCTTTACCTTGTTTGTCATGTATCTGAATGGCAAGGCGCCAAGGATAACAGTTTCATCTATGCGGTCGTACCATCGGCGCCGAGAAATTTTTTCCATAACAACGTTGTACAACAATGTAGGGTAAAACGAAACGCGTGCAAGCATTGCTACAACACAGTTCACTTTCCTCCAAAATGAATTTTCGTAACGTGGCTCCACCACTATCACACGTTCTATGTCACTGTCAGAACAGGTAATTTTTGTATGTGGCCTCATTCAGCACAAAAGAATGACTTCACACTTTAAAATAAACTTCTCAAGGCGCTACTATCAGATGGTTGCGGTAATTCTCGCCCAATTCTTCCGCTAACAGCTACACGTGGTAATAACCAAGATGTGAAGTGATAAGACACGAATTGTTTGACGACACAAGCAAACCGGCAAAGATTACGAACCGTTTCATTCAAGAACCCCACTTTAATTTACTGGAGTTGTACTCAAGGCAACGAGCGTATAGCTCAAGGGGATCAGTCTCCATCAGTAACATTTCTTGTTAAATTTCGTTAAAAAGAAATACATTACAAACGTAAACATGTCATATCTGCTAATTTTGCTACTTCCATTATTATAGTTGTTTATTACTTAGCCATGATTCAATCAGTCGTACTTTATTTAAATAATAACAGTTGTAATCCTTTCGTAATTTCGTTTTGGGCACACGGTTGAAGTCAACGATGATGTAGAGGGCCATGTAACATTTCTATACGAAATCAGGATTTTAATGCTTATTTATAACAGGTGCATTATAAATATATTTTATATTGTGAGATGTGTATGCTCTAATCTATTGTTGGTGGAAATTTGTGCTTGGTAACACTGACTTAGTGTTTTTTTGTTTATTAGATTGTTTATATTATTGTTTGTTATAAATCGTGTAGCTGAAGATATCGTTACTTTGTGCCATTTAAGCCAGCGTTGTACCAATACTATCAATATCATCGTACATGGTAAGTGGTCTTTCATGCAAGCACTGCAGAATTTTTTGTGTTGTAGATGTGTTTGTAAATTGGTGTCAGTTATTAATTTATTTTCCACTGAATTACGAAAGTATACAAATGTTAACGATAAGTTTTCGCTTTCGCGTCGTTTGCTTGCGAGCACAAATGTGGCTACTTCTTCCCATCCCGTTCAGTAGTTTGCTAGTGTGGTTAACATGTTTTAAAGATGATTGATACCGGGTAAAAGCACAGCCGGATTCCTGTAATTTTTAGGTGTGGTTTCGACTGAAAAGGTCGCCAGTAAATAATTTATATTGGGAATATGTTATTTGTAAAATTGCATCAACCCTTCATACGAAAATTGTTCAATTGGGTTAGAAAAAAATGTACATACAGTATTTGATTCCTTATACCTGAGAAATATGTTAATCATTGTGTCAGTAATCATGTTATACTTTTTGTCTGTACGAATCGTTTGTATCGTGTGTAAACGATTTTTAAATCAAATTCGTAGGACAGTTCACAGTAACCTAATATTGTCTGCTTTCTGCTTCAAATATTGAACTGTCATGTTTCCTGCCTGCCGAGACATTTTTTTTTTCTTCGTGCCAACCGTCTGTGCTGTTTTGTGTTGGCGGTAGTTCTCATTTGAAAAGGCGTGCGCTAGAATTAGAAGACTTCTATTTAATTGTAGTTTGAACGTCGTAATATGGAAGCTTGTCTATTAATTTTCTGTACATCATTTAGCGTTTTTGTATTTATAAGCATGTGTTAGGGAAATTTAAGTTGGTGTGGTTTACTCACCTGCGTCGCGTCATTCTCTTGTTTGGCTTACATTTCCGGTTTTTTTTCTTGGGTTTTAATTGAGGTTATGCAAGAACGTGCACTAAAGTGGTATGGTTTTGTAAATTTTATATAGTATTTGCTCTTTTTACGCGTCTGGTTGTATATTTAAAGAGTGAGAACGCTTTTTCTATAATTTAACTACAATGCCTCGCTCTAAACGAGACAAGAAAGTATCTCTAACCAAAGTGAGTAAGAAAACTGGACTGGCACTAAAACAGCGTTTTATTGAAAATATAAACAATCATATCACAGAGTTTGAGAACATATTCGTTTTTGAATTCGATAAAATGCCAAACGAAAAACTGAAAGAACTGAGAGCGCAGTGGAAACCTAGCAAATTTGTCATCGGGAAGAACAAACTGTTGCAGATTGCTTTAGGTAAGACAAAAGAAAATGAAACCGGCAAAAATTTGCATAAAATGTCGAAGCGAATTCGTGGTCAGTGTGGCTTGTTGTTCACGAATGAACCCGAAGATGTCGTTGTGGAGTGGTTCAATGATTACAACAAACTTGATTTTGCACGGTCAGGCACCGAGGCAACCGAGACTGTAGTTCTTCCAGAGGGACCTCTAGAACAATTTTCGCATTCTATGGAACCATATCTGCGCCAGTTGGGGATGCCAACGAGTCTCAAGAATGGTGTTGTTACATTGGTGAAGGATTTCACTGTGTGCAAGGAAGGTAAGACCCTCAAACCGGAAGAGGCCAAGTTACTTAAACTGTTAGGGCGGAAGACAGCAGAATTTAAGCTCGTGATCAAGTTTATGTGGTCCAAAAGTGGTAAACTCAAACGCTACAAGTCAAGTGACAGTGAAAAGAAAGTTGACAAGTCTGCTGACATTGAAATGAATGAAGAAATTCCAAATGCAGGACAAGAAGCTATGGATAACTAGAATTGGTTTAGAAACTATCCAAGTTGTCTGATTAAAATTTACATCATGTCAATTGATTGTAAATTAAATATACGAACATTTATACCCAATTACTGTTCTGATTATTCATTTTACAGCTTATTTCCATTCTTTTAATGCATTTTTGTTGTGTATTTGTTTGGTTTTATTGCACCCATTTGATCTATTTTACATACATAATAGTGGTAATTTTATAGAATAGGGGCTTTTCTGAAAATAAAACAAAAATCACTGGAAGTGGTATATTTCTACGCTACTAATTACACAGAACACGAATATAATAGGGGCATTAATGTATTACCAATACAAACCACAAATATGATAGTTGGGAGAGCTATGAAGATCAGGGAAATTGTGGGGTAAAATCGCTAAAAAATACACTCACAGAAAATATGAAAACATTTAAATTTAACATTTGTGTACCCAATTTCGTAATATGTGCCCACCTAACCTAACCCCATGATGAGTGAATCACTATTTTACATTTTTAATCTAACTTAGGATTGTAGGGTTTTTGATCTAACCTAGGATTGTAGGGATTTAATCTAATCTACTATTTGATTCTAATCTAGGATTTTAGGGTTTTAAAGTAGCAGAAAACATACCGGAAGTATATGAATTAACTCGCCTAGGTAGGCAACTGGTACAATTTTCCTGCAGCAAGTAGGAGGTGGTGCATACACTCGCGTTCGTTGTTGCAAAGCACCTTACAAAATTTTTTACAGGCGCGTGTCCTATCTGACCGTTGACAGCAAAAAAATATCACTGCCCTTGGCCAATTCAACTGCCATAGTTGATTACTTGCATTGTGATCTACTAAAAAATTTAACAACAGTGGCCAAAACAACGTTAATTCAACAAACTGGCAAATGCCCAGGTAACACCCACCACATAGACGGCTGTCACACACAGAAGCACTCGTACTTGCACCCTACATTCTTAAATCACAAGCCTTCACACGGTCGGATTCGGACGTCACGACTCCACTCTCCACAAACCACAGTGTATCGCATCTAAACTATAAGCTACGGTAACGTCTACGCATCCACAGCCAATAAGGTGACTGCCAATTCATGTTTGTTTACGTTACTGCAGCATTACAGGACTAAACATCCTGGCGTCCGATGTAAACAAAGCAGCCGAACTCCTTGTATATTATCTACTTTATTTTCAACATTCTTTTTTTTTCATCATTACGCCCTCCTAAATATGAAACAGGTAAGGTGTGCGAAAGCCATTTATATAACTTTTGTGGGTCTACAATGTCTCTTTCAAAAAACAGCTATTCCTCACAATCACGGTAAGTACAGTAATACCCCGCTTTACGCAAGGGATACGTTCCGGAAAAAATTGCGTTAACTGAAATTCGCATATATCGAGGTTTATGATTAAACATAGTCAAAATTTAATACAAAAAAATACGAATCATTTTAATCAATCACTTTAATTCTAAGAACACTTTATGCAATACATACATACTATTAATTATTTTTTACGGAAAAATACATCTATTGTTTTTTTACGTTCTTGTAAAATACGTTCATAACACCCAACACTGTTTTTAATAGTTTGACACACGGTTAAGACACGGTCATCATTATTGTCTATACTCTGCAATATGTCCAAACCTGAATAAATTTTTGAAAGAGCATTTTGTATTCCCCCTGAAGATAAAACTTTCTCTTCTACTTGTTCTTCCTCATCGTAGATAGGATTATTCTGTAACTCGATCAGATCTTCATTGCTGAGAGGATCGTCGTGCGTTGCTACAAGTTCTAAGAGATCTTCTACTGCGACATCTTCAAGTTCAGACCCCTCAATCATTGCAGCAATGTCTTCAANTGTTGCACTTACAGGTGTTGAACTTTCGCTGGAGACTTTAATTTTTGCCCGATTTTCAAAAATCGTTCTCACAGTCGATTTTTATAGTCCAAAATCTCTCCCAACAATTGTTGCTTTGCCTCCATTCTTCTTAACACTTTCATCTTCAATTCCAAAGTTACGCTTTTACGCTCTTTTTTCTTTACAGGCGGCATTTTTGACGTAGCGTTAAATTATGACATATCTCCAATAAATGTTAAAACACGACTGCCAGCTGAACTAAACATGACGGAACAAACAAAACGAACGAGGGAATCCCCATAGAACAAAGTCGAAGGACGGGGAATTCCCAATTCTTCAAACAGAATGTTCAGAGGAAGCGGGGATTCCCGCGACCATAGAGAAGTTGATGACTACATTATGTTTATACACACTCTTTCGCGTAATGAGAGGCATTTGAGCGTGAAATTTGAAATTCGCGTTATAGTGAAACCGCGCATAACGGGGTCGCGTAAAGCGCGGTATTACTGTAATGAATACCTACATGTACTTGCATGCTGATGGTACAATCAATGTGTTCTTGAAAAGGGGCGACATACATGTCTTGAAATGAGTGACAATTCTGCGTTGTTAGTTATTCTTAAAGCTCTCTTTTACATGTAGAACACTTTTTTTACTTTCAGTGGATTTGCCTCAAAAAATTATGCGGTGTGTCAAAATGGAGTGAACATATGCAGAATAAACCATTTTGAATGTATCTTTGTATTGTGAGTGAGCTCGTCACTGGGCGGTAGACCAATTGTGGGTGATGGTTATATTATATTAAGACCTCGGCTACACTATGCAGAGCAAAACAAGCAGAATTTAGTTTTGGTAAAATATATTCAATTTGAGATTTCCAATTTAGTTGTTAATCCACTTGTAGGCCAAAAAACTTGGGTCACAGTTGATTCATTTATTTTGACAGAATTAGTGTCAATATTTCTTTTTATCTGTGTGCTGTTCTTTGTGAAAAAATTCATGATGTGTTTCGCCTAGGTTAATATTTAATTTTCTAGCAGCAAATCATGAATTTAACTCTGTAAATGTATTGTTTGCTAGACTGTCTGTTCATCTGCTGAATCTCCAGAGATTAGGATACTGGGGTAATCTGTAAGTAAAATGGGAGTAAAGTATGGCTTTTATAAACTTAGGAGATCATTCATATATGCTAAAAAAAAAAAGCAGTGGACCTGGGATAGAGTTAGTCAATTTTGCTAGTTATACCTAAGATGTTCTGGTCAGACATGTATAACTGATTTGTATTAAATTTTGTAGGTTTTAGATTGTTTGAGCTATTTTCGAATGTTTCTGCATAACTGAAACTTCTTTATTGTATGAATTTGGCCTTAAGGGTGCGGTTCCAGACAATTACCTGCATTTACGGAGTGGAGATATGGTTGGCAAGAATCCCGTCACCAATGAGGTCAGCAAGCTTCCTTTTGCCAACCATGCCCTGGTTATCTCCTCTAATCCAATCACCCGTCCGCGCCACTGGCTGAATCTGCCAGACCGTACACAGCTCCACAGGGCGGCATTAACTGCCTGCACCTTCCTTCGGAGGCATTACAGTGCCTCGTAGACAGACACACCGGTGTGACGGGTGGCGCTATGGCAATATTGCTGATGTCTTTTCCAATGGAATATTTTCTCATTTCTGTTAATGCTGTTACCCCCCACCCTTCCACAATAACAACCTGGTCTGATTTACAAAATTCTTAAGTTAAATTACAAACATCCTCTGTAACGCTGCCAACGCCAGTATTAGGTTTATAAAACGCAAGAATGTTGTAGCCCTCGCGCAGTTTGTCTTTGATGTGTTTCTATCAACAACGCTAGAATTAAGTGTTGTACCAGGAATTGTCAGGTTTACTAACTATTCTGAGAAGGGGAAACATTTTATTTTTAAAACGAGGATAGTTTTGAAGAATTGGGACTTGACCCGAAAAATTGGAAACTATATTAGGGTAATTATTAACAGGGTGCCCACCAACAGAGAAAATGGGGAATTTCATGCGACATTGAAAAGTCAGGGAAAATGTAAATAATTGCTACTCTGCAGAAATTGTTTTTTGTGCGAGTACACAATAAAATAATTATAAGCATTTGTATTAAGATTTTATTTTTTTAAGTTTTGTGACCTCGCAATAATACATTTTTGCCAAGTGATGTAGGACCTATACGTACAAAAAAAAAGTATTTGTGTGTGTATATTGGACACTCATTTGTAGTCAATAAATTGCATGTATTGCAAGAAATATTGATGGCGTGAATAAAATGTTGGGCCATGCTTTCTTCATCTGTTTCAGTGTGATTTAATTCAATTTCACCGATAGCATATTTGTTATGTCAGTGGTGAAAAAATATGGTATTGGAAGGTTTCAGTGTTCCTGAAAATAGGTCAGGGAAATTGTAAGATTCTACCTGGAAAATGAAAAAGGTACAGAATTTCAGTGGACACCCTGAAATGCAATACAGCCAAACATAAAAATGGCAAGCAGTGACCATAAATGTCTGCAGAACAATGATTTCACACAAAATCGTTGTCGCTCCATGTCCTAGAGAAATAGTGAACGTATAGGGCTGCACAGATTAACTTACCTGCTTTATACATTTTCACTGCATTGTATGTGAAGCTGGTAAGAAAGTACGAAGCAGGTATCTTACATTTACGCAGTCCTCCGAGCTTGCAGCCACTCATGCTCCGGGAATCGGAATAATGCAGATTTTGTGTGAATTCATTGTCCTGTAGCTATAATTTTGATTGTGTGACTTAATATTTAAGGGGAAATGGCTAGTGTGGGAAAAGAACATATGAGGGTTATTCGGAAAGTAAGGTCCGATTTCGTATAAAAAACAAACCATCACAGATTAACAAAAAAAAATTTAATTTAATTCCTGTCATGTTTCTCTATTTTTCTACGTAGTTTCCATGTTTGCTTCAACATTTGTCATAACGTTCTATAAGCTTCGTTCACAATCAATAATTATACCAGATGGCAGCGAAGCCAGCCAGAGAAGGGTAAACTAAGGAAGCCTGCCCCTAACCGAACGGCGATTCAGCCCACAAATGCCTACTTCCCTGAGTGCACGCGGCCAGACAGACACACCCACAGCCACCCTCTGTGACCTGTGCAGCTTGTCCGTGCTGGCGAGAAGAGGTGGGGATGGCAGATGTCCCGCACGCCCCTGGCCCATCGCAACGTCTATGTATTGCACTGCTGGCCGAAAAATGCCATTTCATCTGCAGTGATCGACACCTCCAGAGCTCTCTCTTCAATTTGAGGTGGCCTGGATGTTATAGTCCTTGCGATCAGTTAGCGAAGTTGAGCCAGTCAGCACTCCTTAGAGGCCTCGGCTGCTGTGCTCGCAGTGCCGCTCAAATACCTTGCATGTATCCTCACTTACTACCTGTTGCACTCCGTCCCTCTGTTCCAGAGCCTGGAACAGCCTAACCCAGGACCGGAACAATAACTTTTTTTCCTTGCACAGTGGCCAATTAACCAAGGGGCATCAAAACAACGACCTGTAGAATTACCCTCTGATGAGGCCCTGAAATTAGTAGAAAAAGAATGGGAAAAGAATAGCCAAAATACGGGATTAGTATAGAATTCACTGCTGGTAACTTATAAGTAGCAGAGCTTGGGTGCGACCATGTGCCACTGCCGATTATAAACATTTCTGCTTCTAGTGGCATTTATTGCTGAGAATTATATTAGAACTGTGTATTTAGTACTTACTAAACTAAACACCAAGTTCATGATTTTACATTTCGGTCTAGTGACATGAGGGTCAAAAGAACCAGCTGCAGATATGTTAAAATACCCTGTATTAATTTCATACATGTGGCCACTGCACACTAATTGTACAAAACACTCGTGAATACATCAGTACCATGGTGACATTACAGGTTCAGCTGGGGTGGCAGTGAAGTGTACCCGACCGGCGTGAGACAGGCAGACGGTGTTGACCAAATACAGACAACTCCCACGAACAGGCAAGCCCTTTCACACAGTTGTAAGAGGAAGTCATTTTTTAAACAAAAATGTTAAAAAAATTTGCTGTTTTGAAAATGTAGGTTTTGACAACATTGCTGGAGCTTATTAAACATCTGTATACATGAATAGTAGGTTCCCTTCTGGTAATGTTTAAGATTACTGTATGGTTGGTAGAAGTTCTTGGAGTGTCGAGGAAAATATGAAGGGATCCTTGGAGTTTTTGAGGAATAATATGGCCTTTCTTTGCGTAAAGGAAGTGATAATGTTCTTAAAGTCTACATCCCACAGCAACCTCCTTTCGATGTTTAGTAGTAGCATACAGATAAACTGTCATTCACCATGGTTGATCACAAGTACACTCATTTGAAAAAAAATTAATCACACTGAAAGTGTCATCGCAGGGGTGCCCAAGTGGCATATAGTATGTGTACAAAAAACATCACAATATTGTACCACACCAAGCATGTATTGCAGGTAGCACTTGGTATCGTGTTGGACACCTGTAGCATGGGGAGTGTGGGCAATAACGGTCAAGCGTGGACGCATACAGATGTTGGATGTTCTCCTAAGCAAGATCATGCAACTGACCCTCCAAATCCGCCGTACCTGCCGCTGGCCAAAGTTGCCATCCAATATGATCCCAAAAGTTCTCGATGAGAGGTCTGGGTAACTTACTGGCCAAGGAAGCATGTTGACGACATGAAGGCAGGCCAGAGATACCAGTGCTGTGAGGCCGGGCATTATCCTGCTGGGAAATGAGGTAGTAGAGCACACATGGNTTCGTCAAGCTGCACCAGGAAGTAGAGCGCACATGGTCTCAGAATTTCCTGGACGTATTGCTGCGCCGTCAGGGTTCCTTCAATTACCACCAGCGGAGTGCAGGAANAGTAGAGCACACATGGTCTCAGAATTTCCTGGACGTATTGCTGCGCCGTCAGGGTTCCTTCAATTACCACCAGCGGAGTGCAGGAATCGTAGGAAATGGCGCCCCACACCACGACACCCTCTCGTTGGGGCGGTTTGCTGTTCTACAATGAAGCAGGGTTCATGGTGTTAACAAGGACATCGCCAGACTCAAATTCGGTGGTCGTCTATAACCAAACAGAACCGTGATTCGTTGCTGAACACCACTCGTCAATCTGGAAACTGCCATGCTCGGCAGAACGCCGCACGTGCTCGGACGATTTTCAGGTTTTAATGGTAGATGTAAGGGACGCAGTGACGACAGATGCCACTCTACTAGCTGCCTGGATGTGGTACTGGTGGACACAGGTGTATCCCCAGCTTCCGTGACATGTCCGTGGATGGTGCGCTGCGACACCCGAGGAGTGATTACAGCCAGTTGCACAATGAAATGATCCTCTCTGCTGGTGGTTCGTTGAGGTCGACCCGAGCCTTCCCAACAGGTGTGTGTACATTTGTGAACCCACTGCGTCCAGCACTGACACACAGTGTAGGTAGAATGATTCAAGTTGCGAACAATGTGCTGAAACTTCCAACCTGCCTCTCGGAGGCAGGCGGCGATGCAGCCTTTCTCAAACGCATCCAGCTGTGCAAAGGCTTGTCGAATGTGCTTTCGGGGCATGTTCCATGTTGTGCACTGAAATAGGCTCTGTTGCTCACACTGCTACTAAGACCTTATTCGATTTTTTTCAGCAATGATTGATGCAGGGACATGTATGGCCTCCAGGGGCATATTCGGCGCAAACAAACCCCATTAAACACAAATGGGTCACATGTCTGGCTATGATGGTACTGTGTGGCATCCGTCCGTGTACTCGCGCAGTTCGTTCATGGTGATCAAATTGTTTTAACAAATGAGTATAGTTTCTGACATACCATAGAGTAGAAAAGGTGCGTTCGGCTGAACAGTTATTCAAAGANGTTTTAACAAATGAGTATAGTTTCTGACATACCATAGAGTAGAAAAGGTGCGTTCGGCTGAACAGTTATTCAAAGAGGCACTAAGTAGTATTCTGATTAGTATATGCTTACATTTGGATACACTTTAAAAAAAAATCTTCTTTTTGTAGAAAATTGATTAATTTTATCATGTTAAAATTTTCATCTTCAGATGCTTACGATANAAAAAAAAATCTTCTTTTTGTAGAAAATTGATTAATTTTATCATGTTAAAATTTTCATCTTCAGATGCTTACGATACTATGGATAGCTCAACGTTATTCCCGTAATAAGAAACTGTAATATTTACACTGCATTTGCAGCTCTTCTGTAAGTGTATTGCTAATTTCATTGTATATACTAACACAAAATTATCTGGGGTCATGGTGGTGCAGTGGTCAGACTACTCGCCTCCCACCAAGGCGAACCAGGTTCAATTCCCGGCAGGGTCGCTTCTGGATATTTGCAAGCGGGAATCGTGCTGGACTATGCCATTGGTCGACAGGTTTTCTCGGGGATCTCCAGTTTCCTGCCCTTGTATTCTGGCGCTGTTCCATACTCACTTTGCTTCATCCCTATTGGCTCTCAAGACATGATGTTCAGAACCTCCCAAATCTCTCCACTCCACTCTCCACGAAAATGATCTGATCCTGTCTTCGGGATTAGTTCTCCGACCTTAGTGTCGTCAGACCTAAGAGAGCGCTTTTCTTCCCTCCCCTTAACAAATTTGTATATTTGTAAGCTGCTGAAGGACATGTAACACCTTCGTATTGGTCCGTTATTTCTGTTTCTCTTAAATTTGAGACAAAGTCGTACAGAAAACTGTTGTTAATAGCGACTTGCCCTAAATCTATGTTTCCTAATTGCAGTTTGGTGCTAACAGCATTGAATATGTGCTTTTTTTTTAAGTTTCTTACAATCTCTCTGAGGGTTTTAATGTGACGAAGGTACATTAAATATAAAATTTGAAATACAAAAGTATGGATCTATTAATGAGGTAGCGGGTGCTTAACGGCTGTCTTCAGTACTAGTAAGGGTAAAGTGATGTTCAAGTGGAGGAGACAAGGAATATAACCGTGGGAGAAACTGGAAAACTGTAAGAACCCACCAGCCAACGGCAACGCCCACCACTTTTCCCATATGCTAACATCCAGTATTGATCCCACCTCAGTGGAAGGTGAGTGCCCTAGCTACTACACAATTGCATCCTTAGAATTTTTTATAAAAGTAAATTCAAACAAACTTTATGTCACCATTCTACCACATAATTTTGAAATTACTATTGGCAAACTGTAAGGAAATGTTGGGGACGTTGTAAAGTTCCGCCTTTATTCTCGTTAAGCTAATATTTATAATATTACAGCCTCACAGGTGGGCGCCATCTTTTAACNCGTCAGCTACTAGCAGAGCGAAACTTGAAAGTCCGAAACTAAACGAATATCTACTAGAAAGACTCATGCTCAATCTATACCAGTGTATGTTCGCTGAAAAATATAAACTGGAAGCTGGCACTGGGGGGTATGGAGGCAACAAGGACCTTTATTATTTTCATAAAAACAATTGACTCCCAAACACTTAACAGTGACCTTAATTTGATTTATTTTAATGTTGATATACATTTTATTCTAGCACATAGCTATACAACAACCAGTGAAACATATTTTTTTGCTATTTTGCCTGTTGTGTCATGACGCTCCATCTAAAACGTCGCGGGTCTAGTCGGCCTAGTGGGAAATCTGGTCCTGCTTCTGAGCTGAAGGTCTGTTTGAAAAATGGAGGGGGGAAGGAAATCTGTGTGAGGATTGCATTAAGTTAAAGGTGGTTAATTGTAAACAATTAAACCACAATTTGGATAGCACCTGGTCGAAGAATATGGGACGGATGACATTGGTGGAGACGCCTGTACACATTGGTAGGTTCACATTCTGGCGGGAAAAATACTCACCGGAGACGTCTTGCAGTATTACTTTGCCGGCTGCTCTGCTGTTGTGGTGGGCCGTGGTCGACCACGCAGGTGGTGTGCTTCCCTGATCCTCCGTGTGGGTGGATGAAGTGGGTTGTTTGTTGGTACAAACCGTTTGGCTTCTAGACATGGACTGTTCGCTGTCTGTCCAACACCGTCCGTGGGTGCCTGTTGTGACGTGTANCATGGACTGTTCGCTGTCTGTCCAACACCGTCCGTGGGTGCCTGTTGTGACGTGTAATGGTGCTTATAATAATGGCAATCTACGTGTGGAGCTGTATGGCCTCTCCACTATGTTAATTATTTCTCATAAAATTAAAACATTAATAACCACACTGAAATAAACACACAAAACCCCGGATTGGCTGGTTGGTGAGCCAGTTCCCTGTATGTCGTTAAGCGGCAAGACTTCGAAGAAAACTCAAATGTGTGGGATGACACTTCATTTATTTGGTTTCTCGAGTCACTACACTCCCGATAATGTCATTATCGGCCCAAGTGGACCCGACTCACTAGAACATGTCGGCGGCTTTCACAGTAAAATAGCACGTGGTGCTTACAAAGACTAACATTGTAGTTGAGTCCTAGGTGATTACGCAACATGCGTCGGAGAGGCGCTCCTCCNTAGCACGTGGTGCTTACAAAGACTAACATTGTAGTTGAGTCCTAGGTGATTATGCAACATGCGTCTGAGAGGCGCTCCTCTCAGGCTAAAAGAAGTTACTTTACGTTAATGTTCCGGTTAAATGAGAAAACAAACTATTGTCCTTTATGATGTGCCTGGGAGGTGCGGTCACACATGTCCGTCTCTGCCTGCTCTAGACTACTATTGCCGCTGGGGTCTTTCCGGCTCCTTGTCGTGAAAATGCCGAAAGCGTAAAAGAAAAAAAGTAAAATATGAAAAATTAATTAGTGCAAAGTGCTCTGGCCCTTTGATTACATATCTTTGATTACATATGAAAACTGGGAAAGCTCCCTTAAACTAATTAAATGAGTACAATTTGCCCTTTTAACACCTTTCATACAAAAACAATGATGCTGACAATTTTGTGCTGTTGTGTTTACGTTTGGCCATTGGCCCGTTGACTGCCTGTCCCAGTCTGTAAACCTGTTGCTGTTGCTTTATCATAAAAAATTTTACCCTTTAAAACTAATTAAAACATGAATACTAAAAGAACTGCAACTGGTCCCCAGTCACGTGATGACCCTGGGGCTGTTGTGTAAGTTGGCACAGAAGAACNCACGAATACTAAAAGAACTGCAACTGGTCCCCAGTCACGTGATGACCCTGGGGCTGTTGTGTAAGTTGGCACAGAAGAACCCCGTGGCCAAGTTGTAGTTAATTATGTTGTAATTCACTTAGGGCATTAAATATCCCCTTAGGAATGTTTAAAAATAATTAGACTGTGCTTTTTGGAGGACCACTACACACGCAACACACTGTGGCACTCAATGGCGTTGGCTGTTTGTACCCGCCGTGACCAGGGGTGCTACGATGCCTGATGGTGCCTTCATTTGTGCTACACCTTGAAGGTGTAGCGTTGCGTTGCAGCATGGGTGCCGGTCGATTGGGATCCGAACCACAGGGCTGTTCTGGTGCAGCCCACGTGGTTGGATGAAAGTGGGACACTGACACGATGCTGCTGACGGCCACTGTAGATGTTCTTGTCACAGGTGGGTGAGTTTGGACTCAGGAAATGTTATATAGTGAATGCTGACAAGATAAATTTACAATCTACAGAAGGGACAGGAACAGGAAAGTATGGGAATAATGGTGTGCTTAAGAGAGAGAGCTAGGAGGAGTCTATGGAATGGGTTTGTGATGTGACTGAGGTGATGGAAATTGAGATAATGGGGGAGGGGTAGAAGCATTAGATAGCTAGCCTGTGTATGGGCTGCCTGGTCAGGGGTGGCAGGTAGTAAAGGAGGCCATAGGAAGGATTGACATCTGAGGGACAGGCAGTGAACAGTAGTTGTGGAGGACCAGAACATGCTGGGTGTGGAGTGGTTAGAGTGAGTGAGTGAGTGGAATTGTAGGGAGTGCTGGACAACGAGGTTATTAACGTCCACAGGAAAGTTAGTTAAAAACATATTAAAAACCTCCACAGGAAAAAAAAATGGAATTTGGGTAAAAACATTAAAAACCTCCACAGTAGGAAAAAAGGAAAGTCAAGAAAAACAGAGGAAAAACCTCCGCAGGAGGTAAAAGGGCAATCACAAAACAAAAGAAACGGGAACAAATACTCCAGAGGAGCAACAACACAAGAACAAAAAACAAATAATAACACATTAAAAAGACCAGTCGCGCGTAAAAATGGGAATACACCACTCACAGACATATTCCCATCACGCAGTATTCGTCTAAGGTTGTCAGGAACATTAAAAGTGCGACGAGCCTGGTCTTACCTGGGACACTCCACCAGAATGTGCCGCACAGTCAAGGGAGTGCCACAGGCATCACCGACCCATTTTGTTTATTCCTACTTTTGCTAAAATACGACAGAAATTGATGTATAAAAGACTAAATCTTTTCCTTGTTACCAACAACATATTAACAAATAAGCAGTGTGCATCACAACAAAAACACTTCATACTAGTTTAGAGGCATGCACGTAACTGTGAAGGCACACTTGATGTGCATGGCAGTGTAGCCCTTATCGCTCCTGCGTTTATGAGCCGTAAATGCAACGATAGCTCGAGGTAGGCAACCATCGTACCTGGAAGTTTATAACGACATTGATTGTATATTGATAACTATTTCCTTGATTTTCAAGGGAATAAGGGTGTACATAGTGCCCCCAAACATTTTTTTTTTGGTACGACATAGCATTGTATACCCCGTCCCTCTCCCAAGAAAAGTACTTTAATGTCATGGACGTTAGTACCTTAATAATTGTACAACAGCAACAATCTCATTTTTAGAAAAATTTTACAACCTGCTGCAGCAGACATTTTTTTTAGCGTGTTATTTTTAATTACGTTGGGAAAATTGTACTTACTCAAATATAATACTGTCCTTGTCTCTCCACGGCTTTTCTACTGGCCTAATCCACGTAACATTCAGCAACATTTCTTGTATTAACTGGAGCATAAATAACTAGTATTGCCAACTTGAAAATATTGAGTTCTTTCACCAACGAGATAAACAAAACGCGCAGAAGAAAATTAACTGGTTCTACGGTAGATAAGTTTAGGATTGTAGGAAATATATTATTGTTTCCATTCCTCCAAACAAAGCTCTTGCCAAAGAGATAAATGAAATGCACAGAAGAAAATTAATTTGTCTTAGGGTAGGTAAGTTCAGGATTGTTGTAAATGTATTTGTGTCTTCATTCATCTAAAAAAACAAGTCGTAGCTTATTGGCAATTTAGATTATAAAAGTTATTAACAATTTAAAACAAAATAATAAATCCACTTTNTACTCAAATATAATACTGTCCTTGTCTCTCCACGGCTTTTCTACTGGCCTAATCCACGTAACATTCAGCAACATTTCCTGTATTAACTGGAGCATAAATAACTAGTATTGCCAACTTGAAAATATTGAGTTCTTTCACCAACGAGATAAACGAAACGCGCAGAAGAAAATTAACTGGTTCTACGGTAGATAAGTTCAGGATTGTTGTAAATATATTTTTGTCTTCATTCATCTAAAGAACAAGTCACAGCTTATTGGTAATTTAGATTATGAAAGTTATTAACAATTTAAAACAAAATAATAATTCCACTTCATTTAAACTTACAATTTCCTTCACACCTCCTTTCTTATAATTTGTTTTAGAACTCTTTCTTGCAAATTTTTTTCTGCTCCACATTTTGCTCTCTCGCGTTTCAAAATGAGTTTAAGTCCTTCATTTATTCTCCTGCACAATTTGTTTTTACTCTCAGTTTGGAAAGCAGAATTTGTAATACCCTCCATATATATTTATTTTAGCCTCTACCATTATTTATTTACTTCAGCCTTTATTAACTATTCTAAGTTTTTAAAAATAGATTTAGACTTTTATGACATACCAGAATTTAGTCTAGTTTCAAAAGATCCGTCAAATATACTTCCAATTATAAACTCTCCAAATTGGTGAATTCCATTTTTGTGGGTTATATTATGTGGGTCTGTAATGAATGCATTTTTTTTTTACATAGTTCCCAGTCCTACAAGGTTGAATTGTTTGAATTGTGAATTAATTGCTTGGTACTTGAGTTAAAAAAAAAAATTAGTAAAAGGNTCCGTCAAATATACTTCCAATTATAAACTCTCCAAATTGGTGAATTCCATTTTTGTGGGTTATATTATGTGGGTCTGCAATGAATGAATTTTTTTTGTACTGCATAAACATTTTTTTTTTACATAGTTCCCAGTCCTACAAGGTTGAATTGTGAATTAATTGCTTGGTACTTGAGTTAAAAAAAAAAATTAGTAAAATTTTTCCTGCTAATGATTTTAAAACCTGTTTTGAAGAGTGCTGGGCTAGTGTTTTCTGGTGACAAAAACTCGACTGATTTATTGCAATCTTGGAATACAGTCCATTCACAATTGCGATGTCGGTGAGAAAGTTGCCTTAGTTGAACTGTAATTTATGGATGAAGTTGAATGGATGCATTGATTATCATATCAGCCTTGGAAAAAAGCTAAGCAGGATTACATGCATAAAATGTCAGTTAGTGGTCTGTGAGAAGAAAAAGAATGACTGTTGTTTTGATAGACCTTGTAGATAAGTGTGTTGTACTGGGAAACAATCTCGTGGTCGGGCAACGAACTGGCCATTGTATAATGGTTAATTGTTATAATTTCAGTCTCTTAATTGTCTGGCTACGGGAGTGTTGAAAAATTTCATCAGACTTGTCAAACCAGTTTGCACGAGCTCAGGTACGCAATATTGGCGTGACTAATATATTCTGCTGCGATGCACAATACGCGTGCTGCCGCTGAGATAACGGGACTTGGCGCCACCTATACACACAAGGCTTGCGAGGTAGGCTGGTTTCCTTACAACTTACACATTATGGACTCGGGTCATGCCTTACAGCGATCAAAGATAAGTTATAAGTATTGCTGTTGTTTATNCACAACTTACACATTATGGACTCGGGTCATGCCTTACAGCGATCAAAGATAAGTTATAAGTATTGCTGTTGTTTATAGCATGGTTGGCTGGGATACCAGTTTGCAGTGCTATTGGTGCAAAGGTCAAATATTGGCTGCGACATGGATAAAGTGTCATATTTAAAAAAAAAAAAAAATACTTTATGTGCTATTTGAACAATGTATATGTGAATTGATCCCTCGCATTTTAGACTTGATTTTTCACTGCTGTTTGTATTTTAGAAGTGGATTGTATTTTCAGCATGGTATAAAACTATCATACCAAAACGTCTTTTGTTGTTACATTTTATTCCCTGCCTTTGATATTTTTCAACTTGTAAGAGACAAAAAATGATTATTTTGCACGGGCAGCTNTGTTACATTTTATTCCCTGCCTTTGATATTTTTCAACTTGTAAGAGACAAAAAATGATTATTTTGCACGGGCAGCTTAGCAAATGGTAGTAGCAATAGCAGTCAAACAATACAGACTTCAGAAATTTACTAAGCACTGCTCTTTGCCCCATCTCTCTCAGTTAATGTACCGTCAAGGTTTTAATTAAATATACTAAATTCTGAAATGGCAGGAATTAATTTTCGCTTAACTTTAGAAAGGTGAGAGAGTGTCCTGAATACATCACAATGTGTGTTATAAGCATACACGGGTAAGTTGGTTTTAAAAACTAGCTTAAGTTAAGTTTAAGTTAAAGGGCTAAAAATTTAAGTTAAATGCTTGTGTCTGGAAAAAGTAACTAATTAAATTTAATAGTGCTTGAAAAAAGTAATGGATAAACATTAGAGATCAACTTTCTGTTTGAAGCGACGTTTATTGTTTCAGCAAATAGAATACACTATTGTGTCAGCAAAAAAAATTAATGCTATTTTATATTTTAGCAATGAGATATAAACACTAAACCATCATGTGCTGTGTTGATTTCGCTCTTCCACTTTTGTAAAAAGAAATATCATAGAAGTGATGGTACACGTAAAATCTGCTGATGATAAAAAGATATACTGAGCTTTCTTTCATAAAGTGTGTGTTGGGAAGGCGTGCATTAAAATGTGTTAAGATGTCTCATGTCCTTGCCAAAACCACATGAAATTTAATTATGTGCGTAAAATTAACTTGTAACTTTGCAATGGCTCGCAATCTGANGTCCTTGCCAAAACCACATGAAATTTAATTATGTGCGTAAAATTAACTTGTAACTTTGCAATGGCTCGCAATCTGAAACATGCAGCAGATACGTCTTTCGAACTCCGACGTTTAGCAAACTTCAAAAATTTAACCTTTAAATATAGCAGAAGTAGTTTCACACCCACTACTGTCAGGGGGCAGTGAATTCAACAATCTAGAAGAAGTTAAAGGTGTGGTATGTGACAGATTACANCACACCCACTACTGTCAGGGGGCAGTGAATGCAACAATCTAGAAGAAGTTAAAGGTGTGGTATGTGACAGATTACACCCTGATTTCAGCTTTTACACTATATATATATATATATACACATATTGATAAATATACAAAAATACTTGGATACCANCCCTGATTTCAGCTTTTACACTATATATATATATATATACACATATTGATAAATATACAAAAATACTTGGATACCATTTTGCAATGTTAGTAAAACCCCAATAAAAATACAAGTCTAGAAGATTTTTTAAAAAGTTTTACGTTAAAAATATTACGGTTAAAACATTTAAATAACTTTTGTTTTTTTACAGTTCCGCTATGATATTTGCGAGGAGCTTTCCTTCCCCCCCTTGTACCCTGTTTCGAAGGTTTTTTGTATCTCTGCTGCAGAAGTTAAGGAAACAGTCTTTTATACTTAAATTGTTACTGGTCTCCCACTCTCTCGAAGCACTACATTTTTCCATTTTCTTCCATGAAAAGTGATAGGTCCAGTTTGAAAAAGTCGTACCTTGCTAGTNCTCGAAGCACTACATTTTTCCATTTTCTTCCATGAAAAGTGATAGGTCCAGTTTGAAAAAGTCGTACCTTGCTAGTAGACACCACTGGCATGCACAGATGGGGGAGGGGGTGTCGCCAAGCCACTTTGCGTGCTGCTCAGTATGTTGGTGGANAGACACCACTGGCATGCACAGATGGGGGAGGGGGTGTCGCCAAGCCACTTTGCGTGCTGCTCAGTATGTTGGTGGACGTCCAGTAGTGCAGAACTCTTGGGAGGCGGCCGCGAAGAGCGCAATTTCTCAGGCGACATTGGGTGAACATTGGTGCCCACATGTTGTAGGTGAAATTACGCAAGGAAATTCTTTGTTTGGTGTGACTGCCATCACAACTTAACTTAAAAGTGAATTCCTCTTCTGCAAAAATTTTATGAGTTTAAGTAATAGTAAATTAGTTCGAAAACTGAAAGAGGTATTTTTAAAAACATTGTCAATAAGTAACTTTTTACGTTAACTTTTAACTTGTTAACAAGGTCTATTTGTAATACTCCTGTCACAAATGAAAATACAGAAAAATTACAAAGTAGGCCTACCAAGCAATTCATTATAATATAGGAAAAGTGTAAAGACCTAATAAATGTGGTTATAGTGGAAGTTAGGGTACATTTAAGTGTAGTGTGTCTGATAATGCACTCTACCTGCGTAATGTGAGTACCAGTATGTAAGATCACATACAAAAACATATCTGTTGGTTGTGAATCACCACAACTTCAAAATTGTGTTGTTTTAAGAGATTAGTGAGATTGTAAAAAGTACTACTATAAAATGGAGCGAGACATTCTTTCCTTGATTCCCATTGCACTGGTTTAACAAGTGTGTTTAGGAACACATCACTGTGGTGCTGTTGGGCCATATCTTCCTATATCTCCAGTGGATACCTGAAAACTTGACAATAAGTTAGCTTGCCAGNCTGTGGTGCTGTTGGGCCATATCTTCCTATATCTCCAGTGGATACCTGAAAACTTGACAATAAGTTAGCTTGCCAGCATCTTTGGACAGATCTGTGGCTGGCAATTATCATCTTATGGCTATGTATTGTATATTTGCCACACAGAACACATTATAAAGCATGTAATGCAGTGTGGAGTAAAATACATCGGCTGTTGTGGTGTATACTCAGCTGAAACTCAGTGAGAATGTAATACTTCTCAGGGTTTTGTGTGTGGTTGCAGCACTGTGCCTTACAGCCATGTCCTTGATGCCACTTGGAGCATACTTACCTATGAGGAAGCACAGTGTTTTGTCATTGTGTGGCTATAGTGAGTGATGTGTTATGCCATGTGTTATGCCATGCTTAAGAACTGCTGTGTCAGAGTATTCTACATGAATTAATTCCTTCACTACTAACTAACCCAAGATGGTGGCACACTTACTATATGTTTTGTGAGATGGTTGTGCTCCTTGCTGGTTTTAAGATGGTCAGTGTGCTAGAAACCCAGGCAGCAGTAATCTCACATTTCTTCAAAATGGCGGCCCTGTGAGTATTTCATGTTAGTAAACCGTGTCTACCAAAACATCATACTGGTTACATGTGTAGTTGATGCTCTGAATCCTACCTCCATAATGCAGTTGGTGGCATGCTAGCTTATTGTATGAGGTATTCTGGGTTCGAGTCCCGGGTAAGGTATGTGTGCATTTGTAACTGTCTCACTACTGTTGCATATGTTTCTGGTTCCATCTCTAATGTTGCTGTCAACGAGACGTCAAGGCCTACCTACCATCTAAGTTTCTGAGAACACCATCAAAATTATTTGTATATATGTAGAAGAAAGTAGGCTCATTGGTAATATCAGTAACTTCTTGTTTTGTTTTCAGATGCCATCATTTCAGTCTGACTCACCACCGGTTCAGTCAAGAAATTTGAGGAAATTCATAGATATTCTAGAAGCCCGCAGAAATGGTAGTGATTTCATGTTCATGTCGAGAAAATGGGAACCCATGGCCGCATATACCCAGACATGCAAATCAAGTCCAATCAAGCTGAAGAAAGATGTTCTAACAAGTTTCAGAGTTAACCAAATTGTTACGGAGGTAAGTGTATATGACTTGAGCACTATGCAGTTAGGGAAATGAGCAAATACTGGAAAATAAGACTGCAAGTATTTCATATTGTTGGAAGTGCGGCCTTCATCAGAGGGGAGTGGGGCACCCATCTGATGACCCCAACTGATCTCATCACTAGGTCATTGTCATGCGTGCCCCATTTTGTGGTGTTTCTACACAGATTTCTGCTGGAGAAAGGATACGTCTGGGTGAATGTGGTCTCTCCTAGATGAGGAGACCTGTTAAGGATACCAGAAAGGCAATAGGTAGACACATTGAGGAACAATTTACCACCCTGCCCCAACTTTGTTGATGCATAGCAATGGTTACCTAAAAGTCCCACAGCCTATTCCTTGGGTTGAATCTTAAGTTCTGTGAGGAAGGGAAATGGAGTCAGGGGTTAGAGAGTAGAAGCTAGCTATCATAAACATCTGCAAGGAATACAAAATGTTTGTATCCTGGGATTGAGAGTCGGGATCCCAAAATCCAGGTCAAATCCAGGTGCACAGTTCGTGAAGACTCTACTGTCTATGAGTTGAATTGCAGTGATTGCACAACCTAGACATCATCAGCGCTGCTACCTAATGTTCTACAGCTGGAAGAACCTCCGCTNATGCTTGCCTCCCACCAAGGCGAACCGGGTTCAATCCCCGGCCGGGTCACTCCCAGATTTTTGCAACTGGGAATCTTGCCGGACGATGCCGATTGTCGGCGGGTTTTCTCAGGGATCTCCCGTCTCCCTCACCCTTGAATTTCAGAGCTGCTCCATTCTCACCTCATATCACCCTCATTGGCTCTCAAGACCTCGTGGTTAAGAGCCATCCAAATCTCTCAACTCAACTCAACTGCAGTGACTTCGAGAAACTTTTCAGCAAGTTGGCTCTACAGTCTAGCCAATCCCAGGAGACTACCCATCAGATATCCCCATTACAGTAATGCCTTTCATGTAGTGACCTGCTGGCTTACCCAGCATCGCTAATACCTCTTCGGGAATTATGTTCGAGCCAGATTTCCTTCCAATGGAAAGTAGGAACTAATACTAACAGGGTAAGGACTATAGTCTTTTCAACATCTAATGAGCCATTGTACTACCAAAGGTGACTAGATTGGCCTTCAGCCAATGAAATAGCTGGCGTGAGCAATTGATTGAAGTAGCTTGTCCCAATTTGGGATAGAAATCGTTCATCCAGCCAAAAAGAAAAGGGGAAAACCAATCACCTAGGTATGATGGTAAGAGGAATACTTTTGCTGCCACAGTGTGAGAGAATACAAGAAGCAGAGCGAGATAGACATGATAGCTAACTTCATAGCAATATACACTGTCGGACAATAAAAATAGCACGCCCAGTAGGATGCATAGGATGGTATCAAAACTTTATAGAGGTAGTGATATAGACGAGTAATAGGTATACATGATCACAAAAAACAGAGCAGCAGGACAATTACATATGGATCTGTAGTTCACCGTCCAGTCATTTNATAGGTATACATGATCACAAAAAACAGAGCAGCAGGACAATTACATATGGATCTGTAGTTCACCGTCCAGTCATTTTAAAAAATGCACTGCACCCTCTTGCACTGCGATACTGTGGTACTGCGGCAGCTGGTGTTTCAACGAATCCCACAGGTGCTCAATTGGGGACATGTCAGAGGAGTGGGAAGGCCATGNCACTGCGGCAGCTGGTGTTTCAACGAATCCCACAGGTGCTCAATTGGGGACATGTCAGAGGAGTGGGAAGGCCATGGTAGTGTTTGGACATGATGGAGGCAGTCCTGAACGACGCTTGAATATCAAGCCAGGAATCCCGGAGTCGAGTGGAGACATTTGAGCGGCTCTTAACATCAAGGTCTTGAGAGCCGATGCGGGTGAAGCAAGGTGAGTATGGAGCAACACCAGAATGAAGGGCAGGGAAAATGGAAGATCCCAGAGAAAACCCACCAACTAGTGGCATCATCCGGCCTGATTACCACATGCGAAAATCTGGGAGCAACCCCACCGGGAATCAAAACCGGTTNCAACTAGTGGCATCATCCGGCCTGATTACCACATGCGAAAATCTGGGAGCAACCCCACCGGGAATCAAAACCGGTTTGCCTAGGTGGGAGGTGAGTAGTCTAACCACTACACCACTGCAGCCCCCAGAATCCCGTCCAGAAATAAGACCGATGGGGGGCATAGGATCTCGTCCACATACTGCTGGCCTGTCAATGTTCTATGTAACTTGACGAGAAAGGATCGGCTATGACAGACAATGGCTCCCCAGACCATGATGCCTGCTGTGGAGAAAGTGTNTGTAACTTGACGAGAAAGGATCGGCTATGACAGACAATGGCTCCCCAGACCATGATGCCTGCTGTGGAGAAAGTGTGCCTCTTGATAGGGAAGTTGGGATTGAGGCAGTCGCTAGGAGTTTTGGCATCTTCCCGGCATTCTCCTTCACTCCCTATGCTTGCTTGGTTTTGTCCAGTGGTTTGATTACACGCGAATGTATGTGACTGCTGGTCATTGCTTGGAGCACCACTGCCAGGTGTGCTGTTAAATGTAAATGCATTAATGTCGTATCATGTGCACCCCAACCCGTACTCTCACTATTTATATCGTTTTGTGGTTTTCACATTGTTTCTTTGTTGTGTGCTATTTTCATTCGTCGGCAGTGTATACCAAAATATAAATTGTCTCAGGTTAGCACAAAAAGAGAATATTTCAAATTTCATGCTTAAGTTTATTAATATACAGGTAACTACAAAAAATAATGCATATGATGGTATTGATGACAGTGAAATTGAAGAATACTATTATTATGTTTATTATTGATATTACTACTACTATTAATACCACTACCACCGGTTCTGTTATCACCATCACAACTACAAATACTATCACCACTACTATCACCACTACCACAAGCACCCCAACACTAGTACTAGTTCCCCCAATACTAATACTACTATTACCCCAAATGCTACTAATACCAACACCAACAGTACCACTATTATCACCATTATCATCACCACCACAACTATCACTATCATCACCATTGTTACCACCACCACAGCCCTACCACCACTGCTCTTACCACGAATGCTCCTATGCAATGCACCAATGCTCCACCACTAATATTACCATTGTTATTACAACTCATACTGCCACCCATACTACAACTACCACTACCACCGTAACTACTAACAATCATTACTACTAACACCATCATTAATACTAACACCACTACCACCATTACAATACCACTATTACCACCACAATAACACTATTGCCACCACTAAAATACCACTATGGCCACTACTACAATACCATAGTTGTTGCCACTACAATACCAGCATTACCACCATTACAATATCACAACTACCATTACTACTTAAACTACACCACTAATAACACTACAATTGCTACTACTACTAACACCACCACAACCACTTCTAACACCACAACCACTACTAACTAGGGCTGATGACAAGACCCAGATAATTGAGTAACCTGGTAACCATTACAGCAGGTACCCATAGCGAAAATAACTGGGTACCCATTAGGTTGGGTACGGGTACCCGAAACCGCCAGTACTCTGGTACCCGTTACGCATAGTGCGTGTTGTACTCGTTGGATCAGGTACCCGGTGAGATGATGTTTGCGTATATTTCCAGTGATGCTTTAGGTTCCTGTGATCTGTTGTTTCCCTATTCCAGCAGCATCCTCTTCATTCTTAGTAGTGTCATGAATTGCCGCTCGGGTCGCTATTTGGTTTTCCTGTACGATTTTATAACATTTGCAGTCAAAGTGCAAGGAACTCCATTAGTGTCATTGTCAGTTGTGTTAACTGATCGCATCACAACAGCAGTTAACGATCTTCGTTAGCTTCGAGTTTAACGGGAGGAAATCGCAAAATGCCAAAACCAAGCTGGGTGTGGAAATTCGCGGAGAAGACAGTTCCAGACATAGTTCTCGAAGACTGGAGCATAGTTGGTAATATTCATGCTGTCTGTCATGATAATGCAAGTTCTATTACAGCTGTGGTTCGTGTCTTTAGGGGAGTTCAAACATAGTGTAAAATGTGCGGCGAACACGTTCCAACTCTCCATAGCGGATGCCGTAAAAAGTGTACAGGAGTATTGTACAGTTTGTGATAAAGTAAGCTACGTTGTCAGTCACTTTAAGCATTCTGTTGTTGCTTCTTCTGCCTTGTAGAAAAAGCAAACCCAGCTTGGTCTATACCACGAACGACTTGTTCAAAGTTACCCTACAGAGTCTGATTCAACCTTCATGATGTGCGACACTTTTCTATGCAATCGTAGTCCAATCAGCGCTGTCCTGGCAGATTGAGTACACACAAAGGCTGCAATCGCTCTCAAGCTTGAGACCTGTGAGTGCGACTGGTCTCTGCTAGAAGAACTGATCTCTCTGTTGAAGCCTCTGAAAGCTGCAACCAAGGTTCTTTCTAGTGAAAGTAGGGTAACTTTGTCAGCTGTCCTTTCAGTGATTAGAGGACTTCTTGACAACCACTTCTGTTCTAATTTAAAGGACATCGATGTCCCTTTCTTCTCGGTTTCAAATGGACGTAAATACGCCCAAGTTAGAGAATCCACAGCAGGTGGCTTCATTTCTTGATCCCCGATATAAGAACTTGCATTCTGAAGACGAGACAGCAGCAGTTGTGATCCGACAATATGTTCACCATATGGTAACCGAGTTTTCCACACATGCAATGGAAGACCAGAATACTGACCAATCAGGTTATAGGGATTTGGATTTCGACCTTACATTTGCTACACCCAAANGTTCACCATATGGTAACCGAGTTTTCCACACATGCAATGGAAGACCAGAATACTGACCAATCAGGTTATAGGGATTTGGATTTCGACCTTACATTTGCTACACCCAAACAGAGATTGGATGGCACTTCCCAGTTTGAACACTACCTCAGCGTACCTCAGGTTGGATTCCATGAAGACCGTCTTAAATGGTGGAAAGTGCACAAAAAGTCCTACTCCGTGTTAGCTCTTTTAGCAAACATATATTTGGGGTGTGCAGCATTTTCCGCTATTTCAGAAGAATCTTTTCAACTGCAGGCAATATAGTTATTTCTANCATATATTTGGGGTGTGCAGCATTTTCCGCTATTTCAGAAGAATCTTTTCAACTGCAGGCAATATAGTTATTTCTAAATGAAGTATTTTGTGCCCAGAGAATGTTAATTTACTTGTATTTTTACACACTAACCAGCTTTCCTAAACCCCTAAATTGGAGATCTTATTCATTTCCTTACTTTGTTATTTTTGTTACAACAAATGTGTAACATAGTTTGGTTTGTTTGTTTAGAGATAGTTNTATTCATTTCCTTACTTTGTTATTTTTGTTACAACAAATGTGTAACATAGTTTGGTTTGTTTGTTTAGAGATAGTTTGGTTTGTTTGTTTAGAGATAGTTGAGGAAACGTTAACAAAACTTTTCAACAGACTCCTCCATTGGTTTNCATAGTTTGGTTTGTTTGTTTAGAGATAGTTGAGGAAACGTTAACAAAACTTTTCAACAGACTCCTCCATTGGTTTGAATGGTTATTAACCAATCATGCATTAATTTTATTAAAACCAGGCCTTGCAGTGTTTTTGTAAGTTTCATTGAAGTTCCATATTGTGTTCATGTGAATAAACGACTAAACTAATAAAGCCTGAGTAAAATGTACGTATTTAAACTCATTTATCGATACATGCCTGTTTCTCATATGGAAAATCTCTCCTGTTCAGATTTGCAAATATTTAGGTAATAGATATAAACAAATTAATTTATATTTGTCTTCATGTGCAATTTACAGTATATACCATAGTAGCCATTACATACAGTACAACCTATTTTTCTTTACTATAGAACTGTTCAGGTAGAACATACATTTTGGGGTAACCAGTATGTATTCGTGCTCTTCGATCACACAATACATATTACACAATTGCAAGGAAAGGGTACCCGTGGAATAGGCTCTATGTGAGCGGGTACCAGCTTCTTTATACTCGGGTACCTGGGTATTACCCGAATACCCGGGTATCACTAGGCCTACTACTATCACCACAACCACTGCTACCATTACTAACACCACCACCATTAACACCACAACCACTACTAACACTACCACCACTAACATCTCAATTAGGGTTGCCAACCGTACTTTAATAAACAGGATTTCCTGTATCCTATGGCTGAAAGAATCATCCCATATGCAAACAGAATAAGATGGCATGTATCTCGCATGCCAGACTTCTTTGAAAATTGACAGAATATTAATAAACAGAGTTTCTTTAATTTACTACTTTTTCAATCACAGGTACGTTTACTCTGAATCTCTAACCCAATGGGCACAGAGAGTTGCAATTGATGCAGGCAGGTGTTTTAAAACAGATTGATTCAGAAATTCATTCTTGCTGAATTATGACTATAGTTGCAAATAATATTTAGTTGTTTGTGTTCAGAGAAAATGTTGACTTGTGTATAACACTGAATTTTGCACACTNATAGTTGCAAATAATATTTAGTTGTTTGTGTTCAGAGAAAATGTTGACTTGTGTATAACACTGAATTTTGCACACTGCAGGTAGTATTTAAAATTGGTTTCTTTTTATAACAATTTTTCGTGGTGATTTTACTGGGGTCAGGTGTGTTTCGTGTTGTCGGAAGTGTTCCGTATGACAAATCTCAATAAGTTGGTAACCCTAACCACCATTAACACTACCACCACCATCATCACCACCGCAACCGCTGCCACCATCACGATTACTACTATTACACAGCAGGTATCTTTACTTCTAAGATTGTTTTCACGGCTTGCATCCTTAGCATGTTTCAAATGAAGAGGGCAGTTGTGTTTGGTGCAAGATTATCGTATAGCTGTGTTAACGTGACTGTGTGCTCAGATAAGCAGAGAGTACAAGAAGAGCGATCAGGAAATGCTGGGCAGCGTGCAGGCCATGTTGGACGAGATGGCACTCAACAGGCGCATCTCGGTCATCAGGTTCCTCGGGTTGCTGCTTACTAAGATACTGAAGAGGATTTGTTCTGGGCTGTGTGTTGACGAGAGCAGCATTGCAAGGGTACGCTTGTAATATAAAATCAAGCTATTTCTGTCATTAATATTTAAACTTTGTTAATGGTTAGTTTAGCACTTTTGAAGCTTTGCTTAGTTTCTTATTTTTACCAATTATTGTGCCACGTGTAAAAATTAACATTGCCATAGACTTGATTATTAACGTAAAATTAACTTCCTTTATAGACTGTTAACACGACTGAAGCTGTACCATTTTGACTTTACATTAAAATTTGTTTACAACAACAATGTCAAGGGTGTTTAGTCAATACCTTATCAGCTGTAATTAGTCAACCCATAATGTTGTGCTAAGTTGTAAGGTAATTAACTTGGTGTCATTACTACAGATAATCATTATTTACCATATTTTAGTATATATGTTTGGTTTTGTTTTGATAGATGGCATTTCTACTTGGTGGAAACGTGTAGTACATTCGCTGCAAAGTCGTACAGCACTGCTCATCGTGTACACGCCACATGTCCCACGTAGATTTTTGGTTCTTAAATTGGCACCCTTCCTAAATGCTTGTTTGCTTCTTACATAGCTGATTTTTTACTCTTCTGGGATTTGCAATAGAAAATAGAACTTCTCAGCATTTTGTGTGTTTGAGTTATGAGTTATCATTGGTGTATGTGGCTGGATACTTTTCATTCTGCATGATAGTATTACATGCTAAAAATAGTAAAATGAGAAAAAATAAGGACTCTTGTATTGATACGGCCTGTAGTGAAGTACAGCAATAAACATTGTAACTAAAAATGGTCAACAACGTGGACATTCATTTTATGTTTTTGTTATGTGCCATGTTCTCTGTAAAGCTCTTTCTATCCATATCACTAAATACTACTTTGAAAACATTTGTTATGAATATTTTGTGATGCCACCACAAACTGTAACCGATGGCCTTGTGTTCTGTTTGTTTTCAGGCAAAAGGAGTGATGGGACACTGTCCTGTGGTGTTTGCCCCAAGCCACAGGAGTTACGGAGACTTCATACNATAGTTGCAAATAATATTTAGTTGTTTGTGTTCAGAGAAAATGTTGACTTGTGTATAACACTGAATTTTGCACACTACAGGTAGTATTAAAAATTTGTAATGATGCAGTATTCTTAATTTTCGGGACACGTGTTTCAATTTCGTTAGTTTTTCTTAAGCTTTGCTGAGCTTAGTAATATTTTTATCTGGTTTGAAGTTTAAAGCCATGGTGGCTCGTTTCCCGTGATAGTTTGTTTATCCGGCATATGTGTGCCGTTTTACGGTTATAGGGCGGACGGTTGTCGTTTCGTTTCGAACGTCGTAGTTTTCAGTTTTTGTGAAGCGTCAGCATTATTTAGAAACTTTCAGGCTGCGTCGTACAAATTTTATACGAGAAGTTTGTTTATCTGAATGTTGACGGCACAGCCTTAGTTCCTACAACGCAGTTTGGATGACGCTGCTGGCAGATGCCGGATGCCGTGCCCTTATCGTAGGAGAAGGGGGTGATAGGCCTGCATAATAAATACCCGGGGTGTCTATCGCCTAAAAAAGAAAAAGTAACCAACCGTTGGAGAAGACGCATCAGGCGTGCAGAACTTCACCCAAACCGGCAAGCACCCGCGACCGTTAAATCTTTTATCACTACATTTCTTTTTGGCTTAACCTAAATAATTCTATCAAATTATTTCCGCCGGTGTGGGAGGTCGTTAGGGTGCCAGGAGGGAACGAACATCCCTCCTGCCTTCGTAACTTCGTCTTGCGATGCAAGTTTTGAGACATGAATAATCTGTAAACGACGGTGGCGCGCTGTTTTGCACGTGTATATTTATCTGTGAACGGTTCGTACTCTGCATACCGGAACTTCGTATGTGAACTGTGTCACGAAATGATAAATAAAGTATAGAACAAAATACTCTGGAACTTGAACTTATTTCTTAATTAATCTGCGTCCATTTTACTGAGTCTCGTGTACTACTTCTGAGCTGGTCGAGTGATAAGTTACAGGTAGTCGGCAATTTAGTCAGCAGTGTAACTGTAGCGTCCAACGTTACAAATTGTTTCTTTTCATAACAATTTTTCTTGGTGATTTTACTGGGGTCAGGTGTGTTTCGTGTTATGGGAAGTGTTCCTTATGACAAATCTCAATAAGTTGGTAACCCTAACCACCATTAACACTACCACCACCGTCATCACCACAGCAGCCGCCACCATCATGATTACTACTATTACACAGCAGGTATCTTTACTTCTAAGATTGTTTTCATGGCTTGCATCCTTAGCATGTTTCAAATGAAGAGGGCAGTTGTGTTTGGTGCAAGATTATCGTATTGCTGTGTTAACGTGACTGTGTGCTCAGATAAGCAGAGAGTACAAGAAGAGCGATCAGGAAATGCTGGGCAGCGTGCAGGCCATGTTGGACGAGATGGCACTCAACAGGCGCATCTCGGTCATCAGGTTCCTCGGGTTGCTGCTTACTAAGATACTCAAGAGGATTTGTTCTGGGCTGTGTGTTGACGAGAGCAGCATTGCAAGGGTACGCTTGTAATATAAAATCAAGCTATTTCTGTCATTAATATCTAACCTTTGTTAATGGTTAGCTTAGCACTTTTGAAAGCTTTGCTTAGTTTCTTATTTTTACCAATTATTGTGCATTCTTGTGCCACGTGCAAAAATTAACATTGCCATAGACTTGATTATTAACGTAAAATTAACTTCCTTTATAGACTGTTAACACGACTGAAGCTGCACCATTTTGACTTTACATTTAAATTTGTTTACAACAACAATGTCAAGGGTGTTTAGTCAACACCTTATCAGCTGTAATTAGTCAACCCATAATGTTGTGCTAAGTTGTAAGGTAATTAACTTGGTGTCATTACCACAGATAATCATTATTTACCATATTTTAGTATATATGTTTGGTTTTGTTTTGATAGATGGCATTTCTACTTGGTGGAAACGTGTAGTACATTCGCTGCAAAGTCGTACAGCACTGCTCATCGTGTACACGCCACATGTCCCACATAGATTTTTGGTTCTTAAATTGGCACCCTTCCTAAATGCTTGTTTGCTTCTTACATAGCTGATTTTTTACTCTTCTGGGATTTGCAATAGAAAATAGAACTTCTCAGCATTTTGTGTGTTTGAGTTATGAGTTATCATTGGTGTATGTGGCTGGATACTTTTTCATTCTGCATGATAGTATTGCATGCTAAAAATAGTAAAATGAGAAAAAATAAGGACTCTTGTATTGACATGGCCTGTACTGAGGTACAGTAATAAACATTGTAACTAAAAATAGGCAACAGCGTGGACATTCATTTTATGTTTTTATTATGTGTCATGTTCTCTGTAAAACTCTTTCTATCCATATCACTAAATACTATTTTGAAAACATTTGTTATGAATATTTTGTGATGCCACCACAAACTGTAACTGATAGCCTTGTGTTCTGTTTGTTGTTCAGGCAAAAGGAGTGATGGGACACTGTCCTGTGGTGTTTGCCCCAAGCCACAGGAGTTACGGAGACTTCATACTAATGTCATATGTATGCTTCACGTATGACATGCAGATTCCTGCAATAGCAGCTGGAATGGGTGAGTTTGTCGTACCTTACGACCAAAAAAATTTATATTTTTTGTGCGACAATGAGTTTTAGTAATTGAACTTACTGAAATGTGGTTAGTAAAATTAAATGTCTACACTCAGCTCTCGTTTCTACGACCCCTGGAATAGCAACCCTCGTGAAATAACGCATCTGTTTTTCGGGGGAGCCATGAAAAAAATTTAATTGAAAAGATTTTTCTGGTAATAACCCCTTTTGCTGGGATCCATGAAATGTCGTAGAATCGTGAGTTACTGAAGTTATCTTGTGCTTAGTGCACAGTATTTCTCACAATGGTTATAGGCTATTCATGGTAAAGCGAGCACTTTTGGAAACCCTCGCATTTGGAATAATAGTCAATAAATATATTTTATTTTGGCCTTAGATGTTAACTTTTGAGTCTGGTGAAACATATACACTGTGTTTATTATTTACGTAGCAATATTTATGTAAAGAAGTGGTGGAAGGATAAAAATGGCTGATAAAAAGTAACTAGAGCCTCAAAAGTGCTCTCTGTGAACAGCATATAGTTATAAATTTATGCATGCCTTAGACATTCATCAAGAGGCCTGGTATAAACCTTTGACCTCAAGTAATAAGTGATGTGACCAACCAAACTCGCAGTCACTCCTGTTTAGTAAAAAAGGCTTTTTCTTTGTAAAAAACTGACAAATTTAAGTGAAAATGTGTCTTTTAGTACATTTTACTCGTTGAAATCCAAGAAATAATATTCTTTTCTATTAGTGTACATGATCAGGGCAACACACAAATAAATACTCAAGTGTCTTGTTAGGCTACCATCTACAGAAACACATTAAATGTTATGAATTACGTGTTTGTGTAATATTTTATGAGATGTCCTAATCAGTCGTCTTCTGCCATGGCAGTACTCCACCCAAAAGTATGTTCAGTCAAACTAACCAAAAAACATTAGCCTCCTGTAATATCTTTTAATGGATCTACTATTTTGTGGTTTCTTTATTCAACAAAGGTATTTGAGAAATCAGTTTGCTCAGTACGAGTGTACATTTTTTATTTTGCAGATTTCCATTCAATGTGGCTGATGGGACAGGTGCTCAGAGATTGCTGCGCTTTCTTCATGCGTCGCTCGTTCTCCAACGACAGGCTGTATTGGACTGCCTTCACCGAGTATGTTTATAAACTTGTCACGGAAAATGAATCTGCCATAGAGTTCTTCATCGAGGGCACGAGAAGCCGGTCTGCCAAGTCGCTTATGCCAAAGTTTGGTGAGTCGTCTCTAAGACAAGGGTGCTGCATTTTACAAATAGAATTGCTGATTGACACGCAATCTCATGTANAAGACAAGGGTGCTGCATTTTACAAATAGAATTGCTGATTGACACGCAATCTCATGTAGCTTCAAAGACTGGTTTTGATTGGAATTTTGTAGTACTTTTATATTAAATAAGGGATAGTTTACGTATGTTTCTGGGTATTGGAAAGTTAAAAAATTTTGAGCAAATCCCTTAATTCTCTGGTGATTTGAGTTGGGAAACTTACTCATGACTTTAAACTTGAGATATTGGTNTTTTGGAAACCCTCGCATTTGGAATAATAGTCAATAAATATATTTTATTTTGGCCTTAGATGTTAACTTTTGAGTCCGGTGAAGTATATACACTGTGTTTATTATTATGTAGCAATATTTATTATGTAAAGAAGTGGTGGAAGGATAAAAATGGCTGATAAGTAACTAGAGCCTCAAAAGTGCTCTCTGTGAACAGCATATAGTTATAAATTTCNAACTAGAGCCTCAAAAGTGCTCTCTGTGAACAGCATATAGTTATAAATTTCTGCATGCCTTAGACATTCATCAAGAGGCCTGGTATAAACCTTTGACCTCAAGTAATAAGTGATGTGACCAACCAAACTCAGTCACTCCTATTTAGTAAAAAAGGCTTTTTCTTTGTAAAAAACTGACAAATTTAAGTGAAAATGTGTCTTTTAGTACATTTTACTCGTTGAAATCCAAGAAATAATATTCTTTTCTATTAGTGTACATGACCAGGGCAACACACAAATAAATACTCAAGTGTCTTGTTATACATATTTGTCATGGCAACAACCACTGAATCAAAAAACAATGTTTATTTTTAATATACAATGTTAATGGTATTTGAGCCCAAAAATCTTTTTGAGTATTAGGCTACCATCTACAGAAACACATTAAATGTTATGAATTACGTGTTTGTGTAATATTTTATGAGAGGTCATAATCAGTCGTCTTCTGCCATGGCAGTACTCCACCCAAAAGTATGTTCAGTCAAACTAACCCAAAAAACATTAGCCTCCTGTAATATCTTTTAATGGATCTTTTATTTTGTGGTTTCTTTATTCAACAAAGGTATTTGAGAAATCAGTTTTCTCAGTACGAGTGTACATTTTTTATTTTGCAGATTTCCATTCAATGTGGCTGATGGGACAGGTGCTCAGAGATTGCTGTGCTTTCTTCATGCGTCGCTCGTTCTCCAACGACAGGCTGTATTGGACTGCCTTCACCGAGTATGTTTATAAACTTGTCACGGAAAATGAATCTGCCATAGAGTTCTTCATCGAGGGCACGAGAAGCCGGTCTGCCAAGTCGCTTATGCCAAAGTTTGGTGAGTCGTCTCTAGACAAGGGTGCTGTATTTTACAAATAGAATTGCTGATTGACACGCAATCTCGTGTAGCTTCAAAGACTGGTTTTGATTGGAATTGTGTAGTACTTTTATATTAAATAAGCGATAGTTTACGTATGTTTCTGGGTATTGGAAAGTTAAAAAAATTTGAGCAAATCCCTTAATTCTCTGGTGATTTGAGTTGGGAAACTTACTCATGACTTTAAACTTGAGATATTGGTNTTTTGAGCAAATCCCTTAATTCTCTGGTGATTTGAGTTGGGAAACTTACTCATGACTTTAAACTTGAGATATTGGTAAGAGTGACTTTTAACAGCATATCATGTAGACTTATCTCTTAAGAACATCTTCTTTGAACAAACTCTGCTTTCCTTATAAAGCAACTAACTGATACTTTGTGACTGTTTTTGCCTGCAGGATTCTTGTCCATGGTGCTTATGCCATTCTTCTCTGGACGGGTTCCAGATATCTTTATAGTTCCTGTTAATATTAGCTATGATCGTACGTTGGAGGAGAAGTTGTTCGCTTATGAGCTTTTGGGAGTTCCTAAACCTAAAGAATCTACGAAAGTAAGTAAAAATTTTTTGTGTTTGAACTTTTTTTTAAGGCTTGCAACAGTCACATTTATTGTTGTTGTAGAATTCTTTGGTTGTTATGATTTGTTATGCGACTGGTCTAGTCCATTATTTATGTAAGTACTGGTGTGGGCGAGGGAGCTGCTTCCAAAGCCGCTGCCATGGCATGGCACCGCCAGCCAGAGGGATCAGATACCTGAACCGTCGGCTGTGTGCTTTGTGCGAAGGAGACAGTGAGTTGGGCACATGTGCATGCTGGCAACATCANGATACCTGAACCGTCGGCTGTGTGCTTTGTGCGAAGGAGACAGTGAGTTGGGCACATGTGCATGCTGGCAACATCACGACACTTCAAAGTACGATGGTCCATCCGCTGGCAGGTGTATACATCCACGCTAAGTTCGTATCACACTACCGCGCTGCCTGTGAGAGCATAAAAGACGGAGGGCTGAAGCAGTATTCATCAGTCTGTGAATCAGCATTTTTGAAACTGAATCAAACTTCGCGTTTAATAACATGTCATTCCTGAATTTCAAAGCCTTTGTATAATTGAATCACATATTTTTTAGATTTGTTTGATTATGTTATTTTTTCACTTTTGTAGAGACAAATGGCATTTAATTTTTTGATGGAGAATTTTCAAATTTATAGGCATGTAACAGTTTAATTTTAAATTTTATACATTTTTCAAGACGGTTATGTAGGCAGAAGCTTACGAAAATAAGCTGAATTCAGATAGTTTTACTTCATAAAATTTATTGTTTGCAGACACCAAATGCAAGCTGACCCGAAAGTTCTAAATCCTCTCAAAAAGAAAATGACGTCGAAGGTAAGCCGAGTTTTGAACATTCCGCACGCACTTAGTCAACGTAGGAGGGGTGAGTGAAGTGGCTGCAGAAAGGGGGAAAGAGAGAGAGAGGGTGAAAGAGAGAATGTATGTGTGTGTGTTTGGTGGGGGGCATGTGCATGCGTGTGGGGGCAGGGCGCCCTGATGCCACGGCAGCGGGGAAAGTGAAGTGTGTAACGAGGAAAGAAAATGAATGCAGTTCCTGCTGTCAGCTGTCCTAGCATAATAACAGTTAGGAAAACCTATAAAGTCTCGTCTCATGGTAAGAGTTACGTTGCCCACAAAAAATGCATGTGGCACTTAAAAATTGTAACATGTGTTTCACGCTAGCCCACGCGTAATCTTGTTCGGCATCAGACATTACCTCCAGCCTTTGTGTTCGGAAGCACCGTGCAGATGTCGAAATTCAACACACGACACACTGCAAGGGCATGTCCAGAGTGTTGTTCTATATGAACAGAGCATTCGCAATATAAATTTTAAGAAGTTACCTTTGAAACCAAAAACAATAACTGGTTCGTATTTATTGCATTTTCAGATGAAACCTTGTAATTTGACGTATGTTGTTGATAATACTATTTAGAGTGATGGTAATTTTGATAAAACTTCTGCAGCCTGGAATAGAGCTTGAAATAATGACAATAGCGCAGTGCTGTCCTGGACTACAGTCATATACTTGGTGTCTGCTGTGACCTTGATAGAGGGGAAGAAATAGCAAAATCACGACAATATGCAAGAAGTTGTGGTGGAGATCTGAAATATATTCCCGAGCAATAAAATAAACATATACGTACGTTTTAATGATGTTGCTACTAATTGTTACACCTAAATATGAAAAAAAAAAAAAAAAAACTTTGTGAAAATTGGTTAAAAGCTGCAGTTTGGAGGGTGTGTTGTATAAAGTAGGGATGGGCAAATAGTACAACTTTGTTACCTTGGTAATTGGTACTGCGCTGTATCTGGAGTGACCAGTACTGATTCTTGCAAAATACTCGTTATTCTAGTACCTACGTATTCACAAAGCTGTCTTGGGTCGATATGATGCATGTTCGGCTGGATTCGTGCCAAAGAACAAAGCGAAGATGCACAGTAGAAAAGTAACGAGTTCCTCTCCTCCACCCAGCTTGGCACTACAAGGCTCAAGGGGAGGGTGGAAACTGCCTTTACGTCTGGGGGAGGGGTGTGGCTAATCCTTCATTTTGATCTNCTACAAGGCTCAAGGGGAGGGTGGAAACTGCCTTTACGTCTGGGGGAGGGGTGTGGCTAATCCTTCATTTTGATCTAGCATCTTCAGAAGCCTAGTTGCATGCATCGCGAAAGTATGGACCTTAGCAATATTTTTATTTGGGTTTATGCATGCTCTTAATATCTATTAAGCATTCCAAAAGTGTTATGTCATGAAACCTTGGTGATAAATTATAAATTGTTACAAAAGTACAATACAAATGAAAAAATTTAAAANCTACAAGGCTCAAGGGGAGGGTGGAAACTGCCTTTACGTCTGGGGGAGGGGTGTGGCTAATCCTTCATTTTGATCTGGCATCTTCAGAAGCCTAGTTGCATGCATCGCGAAAGTATGGACCTTAGCAATATTTTTATTTGGGTTTATGCATGCTCTTAATATCTATTAAGCATTCCAAAAGAGTGTTATGTCATGAAACCTTGGTGATAAATTATAAATTGTTACAAAAGTACAATACAAATGAAAAAATTTAAAATNAGTGTTATGTCATGAAACCTTGGTGATAAATTATAAATTGTTACAAAAGTACAATACAAATGAAAAAATTTAAAATTTTTACATTCTCACAAAATAAATGTCACGATAAGGTGGTTTATGGAAGTGTAGTTCAGTGGCAAATAAAATTTTAATAAAAAATAAAATAATTAGGATTTAGTAGAAATTATTTTTAGATTTTGTGGTTTTATTAACCAATAATAGTACAGGGAAAGGGTTAGAACTTCCGCATGGTCATCTGTTAAAAATTATTACACAATAAAATCAACTTATTAAATTTCTCAGCTCCCAAAAAAAACACTTTTAATTTTGAACATATATTATAACCAAATTAACCTGTCTATGAATCGTTATGCAGAGTCTGCTACACCTACATATTTTTATTCTTGGTGAAAGAGCACACTAAATTTATGAATCTTTTAGTAACAAATAAGTAACTGGAGTAACTGTTCCTTCGTTCGTGGCCGACGTGCTTTCTCTTGAAATTCTGGGAAACTTAGGTAACAAAACTGCCCAACACTACTAGAAAGTAACGTATGCGGCTAGTGTGTGGAATGGACGTACTAAAACAGTTTGCTGCCCCTCGACAGACTCCTTTACCCCCCACTTGATATATCACGAAAGGGTGCGAGGATGCCATGCTGGTTGCTAGGCAACCATCTCCCATTCGCCACGTGATTCATCAGCTGTGTAGGGGAGGCAACAATGTTACCCTAGAACAGCCGAAGCTTATCCATCCAACACTCATACATTCACAGATGTGCAATTCAGCACCAGTTCATTTGGCAGGTGCATGCCTCTTAAGCAATTGCTGTTTCATTAAAAAAANTCACAGATGTGCAATTCAGCACCAGTTCATTTGGCAGGTGCATGCCTCTTAAGCAATTGCTGTTTCATTAAAAAAAATTTTGTAATTTTTGAGACACAGGCAAATAAATATTGCTATTAAAATTGGTTTCTCTACGACATTCAATAATTAATTGTTGCAAATTAGACTTTTTTTTTTCCACGAAACGAAAACGAAAGATATGTTATGAACTTAGTGAAACTGAAATGAAAATGAAAAATTATTTCATAAGAGTTCAGTCTTGACAAAAGTTAAATGAATTTCATAACATTTTAGCAAGTTATTCATTATAACAAATTCGTTGCAAAACCAAACCAAAACATTGTAGGATATGGAGTATTTACCACAGGGGTTCTTGCCTACATTTAAATTTCCATTTTACATAGTTATTTCAGTTGTAAAATAATAAAAACCAAGATGATAGAATTTTCCTTGCTGGCGAACTAAAAGAACATTCATTAAAAACCCGAATATTCATCAAAATCGAGAATTTTCGTTCCGTTACAACTTTCGGCAACTAAATTTTGTACTGAAACAAAACTGAAAGTTGTCATTTTTCGTTTTCGTTGCGGTATACCGAATATTCGCACAACCCTATTAATTATTCAAAATCACATTCTCTGATTTTTTCCGTAAGATTGCACTTCACCTCACCGTGAGTTAACGCAGCACTCGTGCTTGGTGGTTACACATTCTTTTGCATCAAAGGGGTGTTATGTATGGCCTTCCAGGATACCATTTGATTCAGAATACGTTTTTCTATAGAAATAAATTAATATTTAAATTACAGATCCTCCAATTTTTCTGCAAGAAGCCACCGAAAATGACTTTGTGCCCAGTGAAACTTACGTGCTGTGCAATGCAAGGGTTGGTCGAGAACACACGTAGGGTATCTTTTATTCAGAAGACCCATTAAATTAAATTGATAATTATTTAATTAATTTAAAAATCATGTTAGTTTTACGCTGATAACTATCAAATATAGGCTTAGAAAAGGGAAAAAAAACCACTTCAAACTCAAGTTTTGGGTTTATTAGAGGTTAAAAATTGTCAGTTTAGATTTTTCATAGTTATTCTCGAGAACCATGGTACTCCAAAAAATCGGGTGTCTATTTTATCCATCCAATATTCTAGTTTTTAAATCTTATTTGGAAATACAACATGATAATATAAAAGTGGTGGGTACCATTATATCTTTTATTTAGTTTCAATTTTTTTGAAACTGATTTGAATTTGGATTTTAAACTGAATAATAAAATATTTGGGAATAATTTGTATTTTTCGCATATTCGCATACCCCTGTCATAGATTAGTCTTTCTACATTCAGTCTTGGTCGGCCAGTGGTAGTCACGTGGACTCCGGGCAGTATGGTTCATGATCCTTGTGAAGTGTTATCGCTTAGTGAATGGTAGCTTGCAGCTGTGCAGGGTGGACAGGAACAGTTTGTCCAACAAAGCGTCTGTTGGTAATCCAGCTTCCGTGATTTTGGTGGTAGCTAGTTTGACGCGTGACGGGTACATGGGATAGGCATTGCGCTGTTTTCACACCCTGCTATAGTTATCCTGGGCAGCCAGCCAGGGGACAATGAAACTCCCGGGGAAACACAGTCGGGGCAGTCCCGACACGCAGGGAAGAACCGAAGTCGAGGTGAAAGAGGGTAAGTCCCGAGAAATAGCTGATATAAGCCCTCGACGAAGGAATCAGGGGAGCCCCCTACAAGAATTAATACAGACACAGCTCACAGGAATCCCCGAAACATCCTACCGCACCCTCCCTCCACCTCGTAGGGGTGCACAAGCCGCTGACGAGACACAAAATCATGCACAAAAATGTGCGCGGTACACAGGGGATTTCCCTAATTCTCTCTCTAGAAACTGCTGACAGCTAACTTGAATATAGCGGGACAGGCGTTAAATTCACGTGGCAGCTGAGGCAGAGGTCAGTTGTTCGGGGTCAGTTGTTCGGAGTTGTTCAGCATCAGTCAGTCGGGCAGACATATCGTACGCAGAGAGGCGGCAGTTGGTTGAGACAGACGAGGCCGGGTTCGGATCCTGGCAGAGCCAATTATCGCCAGCCGAGATGGGAGTTGTTCGGCGGCACAGCCGCGAGACGAGTTAGGCCGAGACGGGAGGCGAAGGAGACACGGGAGTAGGCAGTCTTGTGACGGGAACAGTGCCGAGAACTTGAGTAAATTCCCGGAAACGAGTGGCAACCCCATACCGAGAGGCGCCATTCCCCGAGTAGACGTAGTCGTGCGCCGGATGGCGACGAGGCAAGCAGTCAGTAAGTCAATTGTGACGTTGCCAGGGAGAGAACCTAGGAACAGCAGAGACTTTATGTGCCAATTTCCGAGACAAACCAAGTAGAAGTGTCGAGCACTAATGATTACATTCCCAAAATAGTAATGGTAGGTGCCGAGGTGGGGAAGTCAGAAACGCGAGCTGGATCGTTGCGGACGTTGACACAGACGAGGAGACGCGCTCTCCTACGAGTTACGCCAGTCGAGGTCGCAGACACACTCAAAGTCCCCGGGAAACCATCCCGGACTTCCGAGAGTCAGTCAAAGTCGAAGGAAGAAGCCAGCGGAGTACAGCACGCCAATGAGAGTCAGTCCGAGGGCCTGAAAAGGGCCACCCAACTCCCCAGGCCTCACTACCAACGAAGACAACTCACCAAAAGCCGCAGTCACAGATAAGTAGAGAAACGTCTCCCTTCAACAACCTTCCCCGACGCATAGTATTCATCCCACCAGCCCTTTAGGCCTACGACTTTTAGGGGGGCTCAGTCCTCAGTCTCGCCAGTGTGTGTAAATACCTATGTTACCTTCAGACAAATAAAATACTGGTGTGTTAAATAACTGAGAATACGAGTATTTGTTTACCCCTAACGCAACAACCACAGGTGTAGTCTGCACCAAAGTAAATTAACAAAGTAACCTACAAGCCATCATCCTGTATACCTCAGGTGGCATAGTAGCAATAAGTTTTCCTGCAATAGCAAAGGGCACAGCAGGGCATAAATGTTGAGCTGAGGCAGTATTCAGGGGACCACCACGGCTCCCTGTATAGTCTGGGTTGACGGCAGAACACTACGCTGACACAACAGTAGGTACAAGCTGCAGTGGTGGATCATGTTGGAGTGCCAGTGGGAAGCAGTGCATCTCGTCACTGGGCCTTCCAGGCAGCACGTTCTCTTTGAGGGGGGTTGGGGTGGATAGGGAGTGCCTGACACGAGTATGAGAAGTGGAGCAGTGTGGTGCGCGCTACCCTACCAGGCTCTGGAACCCTGAGGGAGCATGAAGAGAGGATCTGCGCAATGTACATTCCATCCCAGGCTCCTCAGGCACACTATAGCATTGGGGAAGTAGGTACATCCAGAGACCCAGACCCTCGGCGAACGGACAAGTGTGACTGTGTCGTGCGTAGATCCCAGGTGGCTTGCAAATTCAAGCAGCCTCCTACATCTCTGCAGTACTGGTGGTGAACAGGCATAGGTGAGGGGGTAGGTAAACCGAAGGAGGCTGCAGGGGGATCCTGGACAATAGGCAGCCACGGCAACCCCTTTTGTTACGAAAGATTATCAATTTTTTTGCACATAGTCAATTAGTTGTTCACTGTACATTAAAGCTGTTTTACGTCTTCTTTGCCAAAATTAATATCCTTTTACCACATGCACATCACAACACATTCATTTTATTGCTGTTGTTTTACAGATGACAGACTGAGCACCATTATTAAAAAAAAATTTTGTTACTATTCTTGGGTAATCAAGCAGTGCCATACCTATTTTAAACATTCACTGATTGTTGGAGAAAATACTAATGTAAGGTTGGTAAGATACTTTAATGTGTATAAAGCATTCATTATAATTTTTTTTTGTCTGCAGTTTTTGTAAAATGTTTCTGTATTTCACTTTAACTGCTTAAAAATCTTTTAGTTATTGTTCTGTGCATATACATAAATGCTTGCACAATTCTTTACCTGATATTGAATGTCGCTACTGATTATAAGGTCTGCAAGTTTTTTGGTGCGTGCAACTGCAGATTAAATCAGTTGCTGAACTAACTGAGGTGTAAAGATTTGCTTCTCAGAATTAAGATAATTTACTATCTTGTTGATCCCAATTAATCCTTGGTTTGGACTCCCAATGACATTAGCTCATATGAGGTATGCTGTGTTTGGTGATAACTGGGATTCAACTCATGCATGTGGTGTACCAAGTCAGCAGTTGAGTGGTGTTTATTTTGGTGGCTGGTCGCTGCATGTTGACACACCTGTGGTGACTTGATGTATTGGCNAGTCAGCAGTTGAGTGGTGTTTATTTTGGTGGCTGGTCGCTGCATGTTGACACACCTGTGGTGACTTGATGTATTGGCTGGATGGAAGGGATGGAAATTGTATGGCATGAAAATGAGATGTATGTTCAAGAATTTCCTTGTGTTTGCAGATGTGTTTTTGTGTATGCATGCACAAGTGCTATTTCTCTCTTCCCCTTTGCTTCTCTCTCTTTTTCCCCTCCCCCTTTCCCACTCAACCCCTCTTCTTCCCACTCCCTCCTTCTTTCTTCTATCTCTCCCCCTACTTTTAATTCAATGGCCCCTTCATCTACCTCCCATTCTCCCCCCTTTTGCTCTCTCTCTCTCTCCCCTTCCCTC
>NQII01000274.1:14637-38584 GCA_002778355.1 Clitarchus hookeri | reverse complement strand
TCCATCCTCCTCTCCCCCTTCTCATCTTCATCTCTCCTTCCCCTCTCCCCTTCTCTACTCCCTTTCTCCCCATCTCTCTCCACACTCTCTCCTCTCTCCCCACTCACCTTCCTCTCTCTCCCCACTCACCTTCCTCTCTCTCCCCACTCCCTGCCTCTCACCCTCCTCTCTCTCCCCTCTCACCCTTCTCTCTCTTCTTCCTCTCTCTTCCTCCTCTCTCTTCCTCCTCTCTCTTCCTCCTCTCTCACCCTCCTTTGTGTCCCTCCCCTTTCTCTCTCCCTCCTCTCTCTCCTTCCTATTCTCTTCCCTCCTTTATCTCCCTCCTCTTCTCTCTCTCCCCTCTATCCTCCCTCTCTCCTCCCTCTCTCTTCCCTCTCTCTTCCCTTTCTCCCCTTCCCCTCCCTGGGGCCATGGTGTAGCTGCAGCTAGAGTGCTCACCTCCCATCAAAACAAACCATGTTCGCTTCCCAGCAAGGTCGCTCCTGGATTTTACCACCTGGTAATTGTGCTGGACAGTGCCTCTGGTCGGCTGGTGTGCTCAGGGATCTCCAGTTTCCCCTTTCCTTTTATTCCTGTGTTGCTCCATACCTCGCTTCACCTTCATTGGCTCTCTCCCTATCAATTTCATTAGATCTGTGCAGTAGCAAAAGTGCAACAAAAATGTTGCCATTTTAGTAATTTATTCATTATTTGTTGTCAAACACATTAACCGCACATTGTCAACCAAACTCAACTTAAAAATATGAAATTATAGCTTTCATGTAGCATTGATGTTCTTACAGTATAACAATACTTCAAAATTAAATATTTCTGCTATCCACAGTTGAAAAGTTAGTAATATGGTTGTACTGCATTATGAGAAAATGAAAACCATAATAAATTTCTTGAAGAACAGAATGAAAAAAAGGGGAAAGTTATGGAGTGTTTATCACAAGAGTTCTTGATAATAGGAGTTCAATTTTATTTTGTTATTTTGATTTTAATTTAAATAAAGGAAATAAACTTACATACAAACAAAACTTGCTAACAAATTTTATATAAAAAACTTAATTAAATGTATAAATTTTAATAGTTTTGCTANCCCAGGTTTTTGATGAGCTGTTTTACGAAGAGAATTGGCCACTCTAGTGTGAATATGCCCAGTGTTAAGAGTTCTGCTGTATGTGGAATTTTCCGTGCAGGGTCTGCTAAAAGCAGTAAATATTCTGAAGGAGCAGTACGGGAGGATCCACATAGACTTCGCGGAGCCGGTATCGGTGAAAGAGTTCTGCGGTTGTTCGCTGAACCGCTCGAGACACATGATGGTTCCTGCCCACGTTGATCACCTGCGGGACGAGGAGATAGAGGCGTGCACGGCCCTGGGACACCACGTAGTGGCTCGGCAGAGACAGCACGCCGTACTGTCGCCATTCAACCTGGTGGCCATCGTTCTCAGTTACCACGGCCCTCTGTCGATGCAGCACGTCCTCAGCGAGGTGGTGTGGCTAAGAGACGTGTTGCGGTGCCTGGGAGCTCTCGTCGACTTGCAAGGTGCTGTGTTATTTTTCAGAGCGACTTACTAAGCACAAGATTGTATGTGGGTGTCTCCTAGAGTGATGACAAAGTGATCAGACTACTTGCTCGCCACCAAGGCAAACTAGAGTTTGATCCTCAGCAAGGTCATCTGGATTTTCATATGTGGGAGATATGGTGGAAATTGCCATTGGCCTGCAGGTTTTGTCTGGTCACTTTGTTTCCCCTATCCTTGATTTCTGCCGTTTCTCCATCTTCACCTCATTTTCCCCTCTCCCTGTTATGCACCGACCTGAACCTCTCGACAATGGTGGATTTGGGTATATAGTAAATTTACATAATAATGGACCTTATTAAAGTAGACATAGCTTATAATGGATGATGTGTGTTTGTGTCAAAGTCGTTGCGCCGTATGACTCGCACTGCCCGCTAGCCTAGCAACATTGTCTGGAATTCCACTAATTNTTTGTGTCAAAGTCGTTGCGCCGTATGACTCGCACTGCCCGCTAGCCTAGCAACATTGTCTGGAATTCCACTAATTTTGACGTTGATGTCTGGCATGGCACATCTAGTTCTATTTCAATCAATATTTGTCGCGTATGCAGTTTACTTTTTTAGTACTGTACCGTATTTTAAATTTGCAAACTGTATAAGCTTGCTTTTATATTACTCTTTATGCCTTTATTATGTAAAGTAAACATGTTTTATGTCTTATTTCCATTGTTTCATTGATGAAAATACTACCTTTCAAGACTTATTTGTTATAACCTGACTTTTATTAAAACTGACAACTCAGCCCTGGCCTCTGTTTGTCTGTCGTAATGGGGTTGTACTGTATTACCAATTTTTTGCAATTACATTACTTTTATGTGCCTTCATCTTCATANTTTGTGTCAAAGTCGTTGCGCCGTATGACTCGCACTGCCCGCTAGCCTAGCAACATTGTCTGGAATTCCACTAATTATGACGTTGATGTCTGGCATGGCACATCTAGTTCTATTTCAATCAATATTTGTCGCGTATGCAGTTTACTTTTTTAGTACTGTACCGTATTTTAAATTTGCAAACTGTATAAGCTTGCTTTTATATTACTCTTTATGCCTTTATTATGTAAAGTAAACATGTTTTATGTCTTATTTCCATTGTTTCATTGATGAAAATACTACCTTTCAAGACTTATTTGTTATAACCTGACTTTTATTAAAACTGACAACTCGGCCCTGGCCTCTGTTAGTCTGTCGTAATGGGGTTGTACTGTATTACCAATTTTTTGCAATTACATTACTTTTATGTGCCTTCATCTTCATAANGTCTGTCGTAATGGGGTTGTACTGTATTACCAATTTTTTGCAATTACATTACTTTTATGTGCCTTCATCTTCATAACTATAACTAATGTTGAGGCCACAATTAAATGCATACTTAAATGTTTTTTTCATTGTTTAAAAGTTACCATTATAAAATAATATGTTGATAAACATTTATTCAGTGTTTCATTTAACTGGTGCAGTTGTGTAATTTGCAGGCCAGACATGTATTATGACATTAAAGATTATTGAGATTTGTTTTTTTTTTTGTGTACAGGTAATGAATGTGTAGAAATGAGAGTGAGTGAAGCTATAGGTATCCACTGCTCCTTAGTAACTGTTACTCATGCAAATATTTTGCAGCTTACTAAAGTAATCTCTCCAGAGTGTACCAAAGATCTTTCGAAAGTAAAAGGTAAGTTAATAATTAAGTTCAAGTGCAAGAATGCTTATTTCAACACTAGAACACTAGAATGTGACTTGATCACTTATGTCGTTATTTTTGTGTTTGTTTTGCCAGGACACAATCTCTCCCAGGAAACGATGGATGTGGCGATTCCTGTTGTAATGTTGCAGCATTATATAAATCCTAGCTTGCATTATTTGATAAATGTAGCCATTTTAGCTGTTATCATGAAGAATCGCATTATTCATAAAGGTAACTTTCAAAAATAAAATATGGCTTAGTTGTAGTTTGTGAAGATACACTTTCAAGATCCCGTTGCGAGTTTGCCTGCCTCGCAACCGGTGGATTGTCGTACTACATGTTGTACATTTAAAATATGAGCGCCATTTAATGAGAGTGATAAGCGTAATTCTGTGGTGTACTTATCTACAAAAACACAATTATTCATAACAGATAATAATTGCACATGTATACACAGGCACAAAAAAAAATACATTGATGTGTTGGAAACCAAAAATTACATTGAATACCTTGTTTACCTGTGTACCACCTGCCTCCATTTAAGATGTGGCCAACCTGATGCAATTTTTCTCAGAAAAAAATAAATATATCATTGCACATTCAATTTAAAAAAAAATTTTTGTTTCAATGCTCAGCTGTGTTGCGCAAGCTATGCATCACATGTGTCACAAAATTAAATGTTGCACAAGCTANACTTCCAGGATATTACTCCGCCTCGTGCAAACTAAGTTTAACTACGTCTAGAAAATTACACTGAAGGACAACGCACTCTCACTGTTATAAATCGTATTTATTATAAATGAAATATTATAATTTATAAATAAAATATATGTAAAACATTCAGTTTAACGAAAAACAAGATACTTTTATTGTTAACATAGGTACAAAACGCTTGTGATGCATTGCATAATTAGGAAATAACTACACACGTTATACATTGGGTGATTTTTCAAAGGTTTGATTAAAAAAGTATGAGGAAACCGCGAATAGACTATATCACTCATTGGGTGCAGTCTGAGTGCAACGCAGATAGATGGCGGTCATTGTTTGAACTATACTACCCGATGCTAGCGCGCTCCTACAGGCAACGAGCGAACTAACAAGAAGACATATTCAGACACAAAAGGGCTTCTTATCTCATCGCATTATCACACCTTCAGCATAAACGCATAAATATGGTAAACATGGTATTATTTATTATAATGTAATTCCATTTTAAAAGTCGCAGTATTTGTTTATGGAAAACATAAGTGATTTAAACAAAAAAAAATTCAGATTTTCTTGCAGGGTCGGCTACATGCGGCTTGCGGGCCAGCCTGAAAGCCACACACTCTTCCCATCCACCGTAATATATATGTATTTGCTTTATTTTTATAAAAATAAAAATCGTATGGTTGACACCATCCCTGGCGTAGCCGTGCACAATTTGGCTAGAGGGAAAAGCAGTCTACGTTATGGCTTACCGACAATTAATCAGTCTTGTATTTTTCTCCAAAATCTTTCTCCGCATAAGACCTACACTCCTACTTTTCAAATTTGTTTGAGAAAAATTATGTGGGTGGTACATGGGTAAATACAGAATTACAGTGCAAGTAACACACAACCGTAGGCATGCGCAAGGGGGGAGCAGCTGCCCCCCCCCCCTAATTGGGAAGGAAAACTAATATTGCCAATTTAGTTTTTTCATCAGACAGTCTGCTTTTTTGAAATGACCACTGAATTAAAAATATGTTTAATATATCTAAGACTATTTGTGATACACATGTTTAAATATGATTCTTCATTTTACTGTCTGCACCCTCCATTACATTACATATCTCACTGCATGCTTATTCACACATCTGATTGTCAATACATACCATTTTTATGAATGTTAATACATGATGGAACAATCAACAAGTTTAGGACATAAATTAACACTAAACTTGTTAATTGAAGTTCACAGGTTTTCCTAAACTAGCATATAAAACCAAGAAGGTTACTGGTAAATAACACTTTTTGCCAATTTTTCCGTTGCATTTTTTATGTCTTAATTTTGTTGTTGGTTTTGTTGCGGAGTAACACAGTATTGTAGATGAGTGTGTAGGATCAAAAGCCTGCAGAATTATTTTAAGTATTCCTAAAAATTGGCTGTTGCTAAACTAAATTATCATAAGTCTTCCAACAACACTTAACAAGAATATGCTAGCTGCTATAAAACTGTTCCATGGTCGTGCAACAAATATTTTAATAGATACAAGTTTTCTGTTAACACGAAAAGTATTCCACTTTTCCAGCGAGTGGTACATTCAACTTTTTGGGGGATGTAAATGATGTAGTGAATCGAAATGTCAAAATTTGCATTTTGGTAAGACGTATTTAAGTACACATGCCAGTCTTGATGCGAGTCAGTTTTAAGTTGTATATTGTTTATTAAAGTTATAATACACTGTCATTTATTGTGTCTCTTGGTGAATAGTTTTGAATGTTTTTTTTTGTGGGTGTTGATTATTGATGACTGGTTGGTGAAGGGATTGGTTTTGAACAGTATAATATAATCGTGCATGATTTTCCATACATAGCCATGTTCAATTTTGGGAAATTTTTTTTTACTTACTTTGAATCATCCCCAACCCTTACATATCCAAATGTGCAATTTTTTGCATGAAGTTTGTGTTCAATCATTTCTAGTACAAAAACCACAGTTTTTTTTTTATTGTTTAACTAAGTATAAATTATTTTTAACATGTAAATATTTTCTAGGGCAAAAATGGTACCAGAGAGGCGTATATTTTGCCTCCCCTTGCCGTGCAAAATGTTAAAAACATTGAGCGACATGAGGTTTTATCAAGCATTGTAAGTCCATGTTCAATCAGCTCTGGCGTAAAATCAACATGATTTTTGCATGGAATATTAATTTAATTCAATATTCAGAGCTCTTCTGAGTAAAGTGATACCCCAGACGTGTGTACTTGACCTCCCCTTGTCGTCATAACTGTTTAAATATTGTGCTCCAACCAAGCATGAAGTTAATTTTTAGTGGCTTCTTGCAAGAAAATTAGAGGATTTGTTACTGAAATTTTTATTTATTTCAATAGACACACATCTTTTGAATAAACTGATATCCCGGACAGGTATGCACAAAATGTCTTTGTCGTTAAATAATGCGTAAGCACCAAGCACTCGGAACTCTTGGCAAGTTCCAAATTTGTGTTACCGAGCGAGGTGGTGCAGTGGTTAGCTTTTGGACTTGCATTCAGGAGGACTTGGGCTTGAATTCCCGTCTGGCCATCCTGATTTTGGTTTTCCATGGTTTCCCGAAATCACTCCATGCGAATGCCGAGAGGGTTTCGTACTACATGCCATGGCCGATCGATTCCTGCCCTGTTCCTGCTTCTCTGAGTAACTTGCCTCGTCTCTAAAGACCTTGCTGTCAAAGAGATGTTAAGCCCTACATACCTAACTACCTACCAAGTTTGAGTTATTGATTACTAAAGGTCATTAAGAAACCATGTTTAATGACTGTATTTATTTGCCTCTGTCTCAAAAATGAAGTTTTTAAAATAAAATATTATTAATCACTTTAAAATTTGACGTAAAGGCCAACAAGTTTCAATTGCTGTGACGTAACGTGACTCCACATGTGCCCGTCAGGTCGGGGAGGGAGGCCTGCTAGTTTACCTCCCCTCCACCAGCTGACTGTGCATGCCAACAACCTCGCCAGGCACCCACGGACTGCTTGCCTCAATTGTCGTCACAATTTTTAAATGGCTAAAAAGGCTTTCAAAATTAGTTTTGTGTGCAGCAGTATTATCAGATCATAATTTTTAATGCAAATTTTGCACGAGTTCCAAGGCGGAATCTTTCTTACTCGCCACTCGCCTCGTCGCCTCTACATGCAAGGTGCTCAACTGGCATAGTGTTTCCATCCGCAACTCGCCTGAACAAGACTTCAAGCGGTGACCCGATGTTTTTACGGCATGCTGATAAAGATAAAAATATGATGCATGTCTAAAGGCAACTCGGAAGTTTCTGCATAGAAAATTTTAGCATCTCAGACTGATTCACGAAAAAGTCATTTTAACCATTTTTGTGTCCAGAAAAATAATTCTTGGGGTTGAAATGAGAAGTCGAAACTTGTCTTTGGGCAGGAAATATTTTGGGTGCTTTTTGTGTGTAGGCGCCACTGTAAAATATCCAACCACTTTTTAATCACGTGTTTTCTACCTAAACTCTGCAACACGTTTAGTGCGCCAGTTGGACGAAGCCCTTAAACCTTGAGTGTGTTTGAATATTGTGACCTTGGAGCTCGACCTTTTTGTGAATGATCAGTTGGGTGTGCATTACTGTCGACCTGATGGCGGGTTTAGAGAAGTGCTTGGAATATTGCATTACCGTCTGTGAGCAGACTGGGAAAACGAGAGTACATTTAGTTGACCACTGTTCATGGTAAAGTAAGCACTTTTGAAATGTACTACATATTGGGAAAAATCAGAGCCCGTGACTACACGTGTCGCCACAGTATGCACTTGCATGTTGGCTCCCAGTTCAATTGGCAGTGAATTGCGAGAAGTAGTTCCATGCTTTGACGTTGTATTGAGAGTGCGAAGTTTGAAATTTATGGCTACCGGAGTCATTGATTATTCTTTTATATTCAGGAGAACAGGGATTTGCATTTTATAGTCCATTCGCAGTTACTTCCGACTTTTCTGAAGCCCTGCTTAAGCTCCTTTTCCAAATTATTTCTCTGCCTCGTGCAAACAAAGCTTAACCAAGTCTAGAAAATTACGCCAAAGGGACAATGCACCGCATTCCTTCGCACTCATTCTAATGATATTTTGCATGAGAACTGTTTCTTACCAGGCATTGCCAACACAACTATTTTCTCACTGGTTTTTTTAGATGAAATATTATAATTTGCAGATAAAATATAAGTAAATGTTCAGTTTTACCAAAATTAGGATACTTTTATGTTAACAGAAGTATAAAATGCTTGTAATACTTTACATACGTTGGAAACAACCAAATGCATCATAGATGTGGTTATTTTTCAAAGGTTTGATACAAAAAGTGTCAAGAAACTGTTAATAGACGATATTAACGCAATTACTTCCCTTAAAATTATCAACAGTTTTCACTTGGATGATGCATGAATAAAGTGGAACGGTCCATGTCAGCGTTAATCTTACATATGATGGAAAGATACGAATTGAAGAGAAAAGCATATCCTAAGTAGGGCTTTCAAAAGTGCTCGGTTAACCTTCAACAGCCTATATATGTGTGAATGTTAGAAATGATTTACGAACACTGCAAAAAATTATTCATATGGGTGGATTTAAAAAAAAAAATTCTGCATGCTATTACTAACTTTTTCAGGTTTCCTGGTTGAAGTAAGTGTTCACATATTTGAAATTTACTGAATGCATGTTTTTTTTTTTTTTTTACCACTTTTTTAAGTGTCGTTGTTTGATGTAACTCCATCTTTATGCCTGTTACATGGTTTACTTTACAGATGAACTGTACATGAAATACCACTTCTTAAGGTTACTACTGTCCTATGAGTTTGCTTTGTACAAAGATTGGGAGTTAAAGGTATGCTTGCAAGTAGTTTCGTGTGGTTGCTGTGTTTAAGTGCAGTATCTGGTTATCCAAATACCACCTGCTGTTGTGAACGGCTGCCCTTCCATTTCTAGATGCAGTTTTTTGCAGTGGTGTAGAGATACTGGAGTAATTTTGAAAAGTTGAAATTTACAGTTGCACACTTTATGCTTAGCCGTGTGTTTTGTCTTATCACAAACAGTTTCAATTTACGTCACTGTGTTATGTAACTTGAAGCATACTGCCACAACCACTTGTGTAGCAGTTGGCTGGGCGATAAGGGTGTGTCGTCTTTGAACAGGATTCTAGTTTTGATTTGCACCTGTTTAAGGTAGTAGTTTCTGAAACTTGTTTCAAGGCTTACGCTTTTATGCCATTGCCACAATTTCTGGTGCATGTCCAAGTGAATTATTGTGCTGTACGGTTCATCCTGAACCTGTCTTGCTGGTATCATAAGGGAGAACTAATTTCTTCATGTCTGGTTCTGTGGTTCACCACTCTAATAAGGCACATAAGAAAAGAAAAACTAGCTACTCGGGATTGATTGGGGGCTACATGAATATTTACATTACCGAAGAGTAGCATAATCTTATTTTTGTGTGTAATGGCATTTTATAATTTTTTTTCTTTTTTTCTAATACGGCATGTATAGTGTACATACTTTTAGCTGCTGTGTGTTTTTCTTGTGATTATTATTATTTTTTTGATGATGAATGCCAATGGGCCCATTACTCATGAGTTCCATAAAACTACTGCTTATTCTCAATAAAACAAGTGCAGCCACTTCACATACACTGCTGAACATCCTTTCTCATTCTCACTTAGCACTGATTACCTCACAGCTCTGGCCCATTGCACCACCTCATCTCTCTCTCTTGCTATTTTTCTCTCTCCCCTCCCTCTTTTTTTAAATCTCATTCCTCTTCCCCTTTCCTTTTCCCCCTTCCTCTTCCCTCCTTCCTCTTCCCTCCTTCCTCTTCCCTCCTTCCCCTTCACACTCTTTGTTCACCTTCTCACTCCCCCTGTCCAATCCCTTCTATCATTCCCTCCTCTCCCCCTTTACTCTTGTATTCCATACACTTCCCTTCCTTTTACCTACTTCCCTTTTCCAGTCTCTTTTCCTCCCCATTTCCCTCTTTTCCCCTCCTCTTCCCCTCATCTCTTTACCCCTCTACCACCCTCTGCCTTATCATTTACTGTCCCTTTCCTTTCCCACACCTTCCCATTCCCCTCCTCTGCACCATCCCACCTCCCTCCATTCCTTTCCCCACCCCTTCTCTGCCGCTCTCCCTTACCTTTCCCTTCTCTACCCCTCTTTCCCACCCCCTCCCATTGCACCACCTCATATATCTTTTTTTCTCTCTGCCTTTCCCTCTTTTCAAATGTTCATACATTATTTACTAAATGCCTTAACACTTATGAAAGTCGGATTTTTATATTAAAAATAATACTGGTGGTATTTGGATATCTATGTCTGCACTAAAGAATTGGTAGTTAGAAAACTATAATTACAGTATATTCAAACATGTTCTAAATAAATGTTTGTTTCATTGTTTCTTTCATATTAGTATATAACTTTTTTTTTTAAGAAAAATTTTTGAAAATTAACAAAATAATTTTGAAAACAAGACGTGTGGAACACATACCAAACATCTGCTGCCTGGGACACTCTGTATCATAAGGTATTTGGAGTGTTTTTATTACAGAAGCATGTTTGGGTTTCATTATATCAGCTGTTGATGAGATTTGTTCATTTCTGTACTACTTATATTAATTGGCTGCTGGAGATAATCTCATACTACAAGGCATGTCTAGAAAGTAAGTTTAAAAAAAATTGTTTTTTGATAAGAAAAATTTTTGTGTGGGTGTCGGCTACTTTGACTTTATTCTGGAGCATACTGTGCTTGGCTTATTACTACACATACAGTTGTTCAAATTAGTTTTGAATGATGTGTTTTTACAGTGGTGGCATCAATAGAACATCCTGCCATGTACTAGGTTTGTTTTGTGGTGTGATTTTTACATTCCAAAGATAGGTGCATGATGGGAATTCTCAAAAGAATTATGACTGTGTATTGCGTGGCGCAATTAATTGCCAAATATGAATAGGCAGTGCTATACATTTTTGGAATACATGACTGAAGTTCACGACTTTCATTTCGTTGTTGACCCAATCGGGATTTTTCCTGGAAAATCAATTACGCTTTTATTGAGGCCATTCAAATAATTACAACCTACAGCACCTGAACCAACGTGGCATCCAGCGACTTCCACTTCGTCCCTACTTTGGAAAAGGCACTAGGGAGGCAGCATGCCATCGTCACTGTCTAAGCTGAAGCTACTGTACACATGTCGCCTACGCACAAAACACACAGATCTATTGGACACTAATTTGTAGAGCAGTGGGACAAGTGCATCAGTGCTGATGGAGACCATTTGGAAAAAAAGAAATGGCCAATTTGTCTTTCTGTCCTTGGCATTTTCTATCTCTCTATCTCCTCCCTGCAGGCGGCAGGCTGGGGAAACCACTTCGTGACTATCCCTTGTATCTGGTCATGTTGTCAGCTTAGCTGTTCCACGATAGATTTCCGGCGTACTTTTTGCAGTCTGTTCTCTGATCATCTTAAACACTTTGTAACTTTGGGCGTGCCAGTTACAAAGCCGACTATCAAGTGCCGACTCGCATTCGACTAGCTCAGAGGTGGAACACGAGACTCAGTAAAATGGTTGCCGATTAATTAAGAAATAAGTTCAAGTTCCAGAGTATTTTGTTCTATACTTTATTTATCATTTAGTGACACGGTTCACGTACGAAGTTCCGGTATGCAGAGTACGAAACGTTCACAGATAAATAGACACACGTCAGAACACAGCCACAGTTGTTTACTTAATTATTATGTTCTTAAAGACTATTCTGATTAATTAAGACATGCAGCGACCTCCCACACCGGCGGAGAAATATTATAGCAAAGTCTAGTTGCCGATGTGGGGGTTATCGTCACGCCCGACGTGGCCTAGGCGAGCATTGTATCACTGAACTGAAGTGCGACTGCCTTCCGACGGACCTCGCTGCCGACTTGCCCTCAAGGGCGACTGACCTGAAGCACTGCTTGACCTGAAGTGACTTGAAGGGCGACAGGCACACGCGTATTTGTGCTGCCTATCACCCCCCCCCCTCCTGTTCTAAGATAAGGGCATGGCCACACACGCTCTCCACACGTTATCGAAACTGACACGTTAACGAAACTGCGCAGTAGGAACTAAAACTGCCAACGCCGTCAACATGCAGATAAACGAACTTCTCGTACAACGAAACTTGTTGACACATTCTGAAAAAAGCTAACTAATGCTGACGCTTAACAAAAACTGAAAACGATGACTTTCGAAACGAAACGAAACGACAACCGAACGCCTGATAAACGTAAAATAGCACACGTATGTCCGATAAACAAACTATCACGGAAAAACAAACCACCACTGCTTTAATTTTGAATACCCGATAAAAAATATTACGAAGCTAAGGAAAGCTTAAGAAAAATGAAACACGTGTCCCGGTCCCGAAAATTAAGAATACTGCGTCATTACAACTTCTGAAACAATATTTCATCAAAAATTTATTTTTTCAGTAACTGCAGCTCATTGTTTAAGAAAACTAAGTTAGCCACAAAATGCATTAAAATATTCAACAATTGTAATAAATATGCCGTCTGTGTCGGAAAGAAAGTATTTAGTTTCAGTTCCAGACACGTGGTGGTTCCGACAAGCAGATGCTTCCTATGTGCTTGCTAAAGAATATATGGCAACTTCCCTTTTGCAACTACAGGTGCTGGCGCAAGGTTTATTTAGCACCGTAATATCAACAAAAACTGTACATTCAAATAAATGACAGCCAGTGAGGATTGTTCAAAGCCCGCTGTGGTACTGTAGGCTACAGGCCAGACCACCAATTTTTCCATTACTTTTCTGTGAATTTGAGTCTCTCAGTTCAGCTGACTATTATATCTTTGCTTCCGACTGAGTAGAAAGAAAAATTTTGTTGGTTTTGGCATGCATAAGTGGTATAAGGTTAGGAACGGAAAGTTTATGTCCATCTTTAACTTTATCCTAGTCTTTTTCTGTAAAAAATATCCTACCATGGGAGAACTATAAGACCATATTTCTTCATTATTAAACAATTAAGTGTTGGTTTTGTCACCTGCATCTGCATAAAAAATTGGGTCACCTGTTCTTTACCACATTCGCACTTGACGCAATCCTTTTTGAGGAGAGGTAAATATTGTGATCTTCATGTGAGAACCGTTCTTTCTGTTTGCCCTCGGTTATTAGAGGAATGGCATTGGTAGGCAACAGGAGCTTAAGGTTCATCAAATCATGAACGTTTTTTTCCAGAGCATGAACTTTTGCTCACCAGATTAAATTTAATATGTATTAAGTCAGTTCACAATGACATTTTACCAAAGTTAATGAGTACACACAGTGTTAAAACTATTACTTGGATAGTAAAGCATTATTTTTCCAGCCTGTCAATTGGGCCACTATGGTTTAGTGGTTAGACAACTCGCCTCTCACCTGGGTAAACCGGGTTAAATTCCTGGCGGGGTGACTCCCAGTTTTTTTGCATGTGGGAATTGTGCAGGATGATGCTGCTAGTTGGCAGGTTTTCTCTGGGATGTCCCATTTCCCCCAACCTTTCATTCTGGCACTGCACTATACTCACCTCGCTTCACCCTCATCTGCTTTCAAGACCTTGATGTTAAGAGCCGTCCAAATCTCTTCACTCCCTCATTCCAGTCTGTCATGTCGCATAAAATCTCATAGTAAAAATTTACCATATAAATCTTATACTCATAAAATTTGATTTAAAGTTGTTTTTTTTTTTTTGAGTGTGCACGAAATGATGTGGTTGTTTGCAGGAGTTCGAAACTTCCTTGTCGCAATTAGAGGCTTTGGGTGTGATAGAAATGAGTAGTCGTGATGTAATGAGGCTCGGGGTTGACAGGAAACTGCACTCATTGCTGTGTCACCTGTTACAACCCTTCCTTGTTGGGTACCTTGTATTGTGCCAAGTTCTTCGAGAGGTATGTATTACATTTTAAATGGGTTCTGTAAAATCATTATTTATAGTATCAAAAATCTACCAAAAATATTTTTAAAAATAACCTAGAATAAACCTTTGGCAAGAGTGTTTAATTAATGTGTGGTTATTACCTATTGGCATTTATTGTGCTCTTTCCATACATTTAAGAGAGTAAGAATGTAATTTTGCCATTGTTTTTTGACCATTGTTTGGAGGAAAAAAAACTTACCGAAGAGAAATGCATTTTATTTTCAATGTTACTATGTTAACGTTTGATTTTACAATACTGAACAGAAGTGCCGCTATCTGTTGGGTGGAGGTGCAATGTCGTCATGCGTCCTTGCAGTGATGTACAAGCTGTCTGGTATTTGTTTGTAGTGCATTTCGTAACATCTGGTTACTGTTTATGAAAATACAGATCTTTAAGGGAAAGCAAGTAAGTTTGTCAGAGTAGCGACAAACTGGTAAAACCAGCAAGTGTCAAGAGGTTATTTTTCAGCCCTCCTGCCCTTGTCATTGCCGACATTTAAATTGTACGAGGTGAAAATATTTCACTTGTAAGAAACACACTATCTGAGAAGTGTGTGCTGAAAACTATAAAAGTACAATATCACGTGATTGCCTGAAGGGAGCGCTTGTTTGTCTGCCACATTTGCACTCAAACTGTTGCACTGACTCTGGAGGCAGTGCAACTAAAATTGCACTCGGTGCGCACTTTTTCAGTGCAATTTGCAATTGGAGCGTGGAAAAACGACTGCACTCTGTGCGAGTTCCGGCAATTGGAAGATGCGGCACTTGGCCAGTGCGCACCGAGCGTGATCCACTACTGTAATTGGGGGACACTATTAAAAATTCTGTGGGAGTAAGTATCCCTTAATCATTTAGTGGTTATTAAATCCCAGCAGTTTATGTAATGAATGACGTGTGTAGTACTGTAGTGTTGTAACTCTGCTGTTGCTTATGTGTATTACATGAGTGAAACTACTATATAATTCTGTATTGAGGTTTGCTACAGACTTTCCATCAATAAAATGATAGTGTCATCTCGTAAAGTCCCATAGTTATACACAGTACAGCGAGAACACTGTATGCCTGTTCAGAGTCTTGCACTAGCAGCGATGTTGCTCTTTATGCGCATGCGAGTGTAGCCGTTATTGCTACTTTGCTTCTCGGCCACAAACACTAAAATAGTTCCAGGTAGGTGACTGGCTTAATGCAGGTCACTGCCAATTCCTTCCCAAATCACAATTATCCTTCCACCAGAAATGCCCTGCTCTCAAAAAAAATGTTAAACCGTTACTAAAACTACGTTGAATACGTATTGAGTACCTTGCAATAAATTAAAAAATGAGGGAATTAATTAATTTGGTACATTAATTACTAAAAGAGACTAGATGACTGATTATTCTGAAAATGCTTCCTGTGGAGTGTACAGAGATGGCTGGACACGCTCATTCAAAGAACTCAAATGTTAGTAGTGACTTGCTGGTTTTAAGAGTTATTGGTCCACATGTCATCAGGATATTGCAAAATTTTTATAAGTCCGCAAAAATTGTAACATATATATATATATATATAATTTTTTTTATAGTAAAACGTTGTACAGGTAATTTGAAAACTGGTTTACTGAAGCACAAACATGCAAGAGTATATTGTAGTACAGTGCACTAATTTGTATGTTATTTGGTACTTGGTGGGCCTTTAAAAACCAGTTACTTGAATCTTTCATGAATAATGTTTCATGTGTATTTTTATTTTACAGTAACACAATTCTTGAAGGTTAAATGATGTGCTGACTTTCAATTTTTTTTACTGTAATTATGAACAGTCTTTCGAGGGTATTTTGTCCTATGGTACATGCACATCAGATATAATCAAGGAAAGAGTTTCGGGAATTTCATTTTGAAAATGTGATGTTCACCCATTAGCATGTTGGTATCACCAATTAAATTCCCTTCATATTGTTGTTTTACTTTCTTCCTCAATGCACTAAGTGTATAGTCCAACAGAAATGTAAACATTTAAAGGCCATACCATTTTGCATTATACTTTACCATCTAGTTGAACTTCATAGTTGTGTGTGTGTGGACTCTGTAGGATATTTGGGCTTTTGAGTTTATAAATGTTTATAGTTGATTCAGATTCCTCCTGGTTCCATCACAGTAATGGTGTTCCAATCACGAAAGTTACTAGAACTGCATAATTTGAAGCATGCATTGTTGTGACAATAATGCCTAATCATAGGATCTCTTTGAATGGAGTTTGCAAATATTTGATATTATAGGCTTCGGTTTGCATAGTGGCAAGATTTGTTGCCTCCCACCAAGGTGAACCGTGTTTTATTCCTGGTTGGGTCAATTCCAGATTTTCACATATGGGAGTCAAGCTAGACGATGCCACTGGTGAACTGATTTTTTTCAGGGCTCTCCCTTTTCCCCCCACCGTTGCGTTGCAGCGCCGCTCCACATTCACCTCATTTCACCCTCACCAGCTGTCGCAAGACCTCGTTGCTAAGAGCCGCTTAAATCTCTCTACGTGTTTAACGTTGGTGTGCGTGTGCCTTCAGGTTGCAGGAACAGAACCTTGCCACGAGCGAACAGTTTTCCAGTCAACACAGATGAGAATGGAGGAGATGCTGGACTCTGGAGCTTTGTCGCACCCATATGCTCTTTGCCTTGAGATCCACAGCAACGCTCTGCAGGCATTGGTTTCCCTCCAGGCGCTCAGTAAACACCGCATGTGAGTAGTTCCAAGAGTTTCACTTTCTGCTCATTGCCTGGGCCAATAGGGGGATGGACTGACTGAACGTTATCAACTACTCAGGCGTTGCAACATGTTGTGTTTGAGATGTGGGTTTGACGCTGTCACGCATGTTGGTCACTTGACTACTTACTATCGAGTCTCTTTTGGGTATGGAAAATGTGTTAAGAATGTTATTTTGGGTTATCCCAACAGTAAAAATCGTTGATGAATTATGGACAGTAAGAGGTTTTATGATAAATTCCATTTCCAGCAGTTTGATACCAACATTGACCTAGTTTTGTGAAAAAAGTTGTCATTAGGTACTTACTATTTAAGTTTCTGTTTGAAACATTGGAAAGGAAGGATGTAGAATTCTTACGTGTGTCTTCACTACAAGTAGGATAGACGTAATCACAGTTAAACAAATATAATTTTCTTAAAACTGCAAAATAAAAATGGTTTTTTGAAATACACAACCCCACCAATCCAAACTAATTCTGACCAGATCCTGTTCAGATTTGCCAATGTTTAAATTATCCAAACTAATATAACTAGCAATTGATCCAATTAAACTAGAAAATATTAAACATTAAACTAATGTGACATGAGCAATATTTTTACTTCGCTGTCAGCTACTGCTCTTTTTTCTTGTGTGACATGTNGGGGGGGGGGGCGTGATTGTGTAGTGGTTAGACTGCTCGCCTTCCACCTAGGCGAATCAGGTTCGATTCCCAGTGGGGTTGCTCTTGAATTTTTGCATGCGAGAATCGTGCCGGACGTTGCTGCTAGTTGGTGTTGTTTTTTTCTGGGATCTCTCATTGCTCCCGCCCTTGCATTCCGGCGCCGCTTCATACTCACTTCGTCTCTTTGTTAACAGCCGCCCAAATCTATCCACTCCACTTCACTGAGAGTGAACCAAGTTCAGTTACCCCACCTAGATATTGCTACTTGTCTGAACTTAACTTACTTGTAACAAATATTATTCTGTAAATAACTTTTGTATACATACAAAATATAAATAGTTTTACTGTTTAAAAATTTTCATAATTTAAACAGAACAGTTTGTTTGGATCGACAGAATTTTTGGACTAACGGGATTGGCTGGGATAGTGTGTATTATAATTTTTTTTTCAACATTCTTATTATGCCAAATCCAAGACAGCAAGTCTAAAGAAAAAACAGTGCATGGATATCAGTTAAACCTCGTACCACGAGTTAAGAGAAAACAGTTCTCTTAAAATTTGCCAAGAATAAAATAGGAAATTTCGGCAGCAAATCCATCATTAAAATGAAGCTGGGACTCCCACAATACAAATTCAATATAATTAGTCTGGATCACTGTAACCACACACTACATTACCAATTACATACAGTGTGTATCAAATTGAATTTTCTTTAAATAGTTTTCTACCCACCATTTGATGCAAAGTAGATTAAGACATGCGATAATCAGAGAAGTATAAACACTTGTGACGGCAGAAAATCTTTACTAGTAGGAGATTGGTCTACCTTTGGCCTGAAGTACAGCTTTTACTCAACATGGGATCGACAAATAAGGTTGGAGCATATCCTTCTGAGTGTATTATAGGTATTTACCATATTTCACATGGAGAGCTGTTGGCGAAATGTTGATGTGAGTGTAATTTTGGGAATGTCATTTATTTAAGTTGGTAGATAACTGTGCGAGGCGTTCTTGCTAAACTTTAAAATGTGTTCCCTTCATGTGCACAGATGCTTGTCAATATGCTCACGAGGTACTGTGAGATGTTACATTGAATTTGTTTTTCATGTGGGGTGTCTTGTTCAAGCACTATTACACTAAGCCACCAAATGGCCCTGAAGATATTTCAGTGGCCTGAGCTCCACAATATTTTACTACTGTAGTTCCTTTTAAAAATCTTTTGGTTTTGGAATTGTAGTAAGAATGTGTCAAAGAATAGGAAAGATTTGGTGGTAGGAGGGTGCGGAGACTAGTGTACCGTGTGGACCTGCACAAGTGGAGGAAGTAATTAAATGAAAACAAATTATGATATATGTGTGGCCTTGCAGAACTGCATTGTCACAAGAGTTATGCCTCATTTAATCTGAATTTAAGGCTATGTCCCATTCCAATTTTCATTTCTAAAAGAATTGAGGGTGGTTTTATTTTTACATGCTGAAAATTTCAAGGTCAATGTTTTTGCTTCAGTAGTAGCAAGCAATAGTCAATGTTTATTGACTATCCATACATTTTATTACATTTTAAAACATCTTAAAAACATTAACAGACTCTTATGAAAAATACAGGGATGGACAAAGAAAGTGCGACATCCTTAGGTTTCAATACACTTGTTGTCAAAAACTAGTTGTACCCGGAAAGAAGTGTCGGATTGCGATGCTATTCGAGAGGTAAGCAAAAGTCACCAAATCTAGGAACTGTTACAAATTGAGACAGGTGTAAGCAATATTTATTGTGCTACACATTCACCTACATACGTGTCTCAGTATGTCAGGCAGCCATGTTTACGAACACATTCTGCCTGACGTCACAGCATGGAGTTGTAAAGGTCGCTAATGGTACTTTGTGATAATCCATCCCCTGCAACTTGAATATTTGCTCGCAGTTCATGCGGAAGGAGTGCATGCCTGATAGAGCAACCAATTGTACTCCATGCATTTTCAGATTGGGATAGGTGTAGTGATGCAGCTTTCCATAACAGAGTATCTGTGGTTTCAAGGTGTTTGGATTTGTAATTATGTGAATACTTCATTTTTGTGTGTGAGTGACTGTCTGTGTGTGTATACTGGACAAACTGGATGTGTCTACTGATTTCCTCCCACGTGCTGGACACATTCAATATTTGAATTTCCCACGCTGCCACCTCTCATGGCTTTCGCAGTTGGCAGAGCTGCATCCAGCGCTGGATCAGAGTTGGCCACCCTGGGCCGCCGAGAGGAGGCAGTCAGTTGTTCGTGAAGCATTATGGTGGGGAGTAGTGTCAATCAGCCAGCCTCACTTCCAATCAATGTTTTAATTTCACATCCGAAGTAATTTGTGTTTACAGCCCACTGGCATGGGGCATTTATAAACTGCAGTGCCACTGGTTGCAAACATTATGACAACAGTACCATTGGGCTGTCAAAGTGCTAGTAATGAAGACAAACTTTTATTACTGATCAGGCATCGTAGAAAATCTCACCCCTCATCTTGACACCAGGTCATCTGGACGTGTGACATGTGACAACAAACCAGTCATCCTGGCGCTGCTCACATTACCTCCACACACGGATGTGTTCGTTGTTGCGACCACGACAAAAGCTGGACGCATCTCAGAAGATTACCCGCTACCATTCTGCATGTCTCCATGACGGCCAGTCACAACACCATTATAGTCTGTGGCGACGTTAATGTGTAAAGGGCAATTGTGACATTCTGGGTACGTGTACTCCTGCATTGTGCAGCCATCTGCCAATGGTACTATCACTCACAGGATGCTGCAGGGTGGGCATCACCGCTCGCTGAATGTCTGCAATCGTGGCAGTTGGGGCACTCCACGCATGTTGGAGGATCCGTGATTCTCCCTCGGTGTGGTTCGTGGGGATCTTCCACTTCCTGTGCGTCATGTGCGCACCTTCCTCCGTACACTGGCACTAACAGCGTGCTACCGTAGTATCCGCGCTACTAGTATGGCGTGCAACACTGCAAAATGACGATCGCTCTTCCCGCAGCCCTACAGTATGACCTGTCTTTAGTGAGTTTTCCTGTTCAAAGTGCCGTCGAACTCGTGTCCCAAGGCATACCACTCTTTGTAGGGGTGCTACAGGCACAACAGCGCGAGTCAGGATGGAAAGAAAGCACGTCAGGACAATCGCGTAGTCAAGCGGGTACAGCAGTAAGGCCTGCCCTTGCTGATGTCGCTTCCTTGTGGGTGCAGTTATTTGACGATGAGTGTAGAATATGTTCGAGAAAACTATGTTGGTATCTGAAACACAATTCATAGTAAGAATGTATATGAAGGCTGTTTTCAAAATGTTTGTGTTTTGGACCAGGTACTTTGGCTGTGGAAGAAATTTTGGTGTTACGGACCACTGTAATGAAAATTATGTATATAACAATTTTTAATTTTGTATTGTGATACTGACCTGTGATTATACAGATGTATGATAATGTATTTGTATATTAACCTTTTCTTCTTATTTTCAGAAATGATCACATCCAGTACTCGGTTAATGAAAATAAGCTGAAAGATGTAGTATTACAACTTGGTGAGTATCTTTGTTGAACTACATGGTAACTTTTGCTGTGATTGTCAGTTTAGATAAGAATATTATGTAAGGTTTGTTCCTGGTATTTTAATTAATTTTTGAATGTTTTATATACTATTGTATCTTTCTGTTTCTGAAGTTTGATTTCGTAAGATGAGCAGTGAAGTTTTTATCGCTGTGTACTGCAAAAAAAATATTTTATAATTATTGCATTTTTCACTCCCAGATGTTTAACTGCTTTATAAAGTTACAAACTGTATATGTGTATATATATATATATATATATATATATATATATATGAATATTAATACATTTTTTTAAATTTAATTTTTTAATTGCTAGGCAATTATTGTATGTTATCTCAAAAAATTTATAGCTATTGTCGATATAAATCTATGCACTGCAATTTCACTGTATTGTATCAGATAAATGAATATTCATTAATTTTTATCATTGTTTTAATTTCAAACTTTTGCTTCATACCGTTATGCTTTTTATACCTTTTGTGGACTCCAAAAGAAAATTATAAATTTTATTGGCTACTCTGTTATTTGGGATAGCCAGTTAAGGGCATAACAAACTTGTAATTGACACTATCTACAGATACTGTATAAAGATAGTGGTGTGTTAATTAAAACTGCATAGTAACTGCTTGAAAATTTTGATCTTGTGTCCTCTTCAAATCCGATACAGTTTGCGTCTATGTACTTCAAGTGGTAACATTGAGCAGAGCACACTACATGTCTGGCAGCCCGTATGCCATTGCAGATCTGTATTGTTACAGAAAACTCAGAATGTAACATTTGAAAAAGAAAAAAAAACACCGAAATCAAGCCAAAAACTTTAAAAGCAGTGATCAGTTTCTTCTAACATCCCATTGTGCCTTCTGCATGTAAAAGTTAACATTGCCAAGGACTTCGTAACTTTCTAGCTCTGTGTCCTTCAATAACACTGTGATATGATTTAAAACATAAGTATTAAGTTATTGTTAAGTTATTCTTTTACTCAATTTGTATTGACAAAATTTATTGGCCATTAATTTTAAATTTATTTCGTATGTTGATGTGAATACTCTACTCAGGTTTTATGTTATAACTGGTTCAATCGCAGGTGGGACTATTTGAAAGGTTAATTTCAGAAATGTTTGATTAATTTTAAATCTGAAATAGGCTTACCCGTAAGGAAGTAGAGTGTGTATGTTTATTTGGATGGTGTTCCACCGCCTGCCATTATTGAAAACTCACATCTTGGCAGGTGGTGGCTGCCGGTTGGCTTCGCNATTTGGATGGTGTTCCACCGCCTGCCATTATTGAAAACTCACATCTTGGCAGGTGGTGGCTGCCGGTTGGCTTCGCCTCATAACATGACACTGCCAGTGTTATGTACGCGATTGCTGCCCTCAAACTGGCAGGTACATGCTGCCCTTTTGGATACACAGTGCCCTGATGCTATGAGGGTTCTGGGGTTGATTCCCAGGAATACGTGGTTCGCAATTTGGGTGACCCTTTCTTGTTCCACACTGTCCACAGGTGTGTTATGCTCGTGTCCATCAGTATTGAATATCTGATATTCCCAGGTGGCTGGGGGTTGCCGTTCCTGTCACGGTGGTGGCAGGTTCGAGGTGGGTCGTGTAGGAACTCTGGTTGGGGTATATGCTGTGGATTGAACGCCTGTGGTCTCGAAGATCCTGCAGAGTTGAAGAGCAGGACTGGAGACCTAGTGTAGGGTAACCAGGGTGCTGGAGGGGTTCTGCAATTTCAGTAATGTGGGAAACGGTGAAAGCACCAGGGCAAAAATTCGGAAGTTAATGCTTCGCTGGGTCTGCTCCAGTTGGTGTCTCACATATAGGTGACGTGAAGAGAGCCATCTGATTCTCGGGCGGTTGTGTGGTGACAGCTTAGGTCTGCTTGGTCCTGGCTTGATCTCTCATGCTTGCCTGGTGCAAGCAGTGGCTAAGGTCGCAGTCCGCCTCCCCCCTCCGTTCTTGATTTAAAGCACCAAGAGATCAAGTTGAGAGTAAACACATGAGCCTCTTCGTTGGTACGGCCCAGCACTGTTATCTCTCTGATTAGTTCTGCAGGGTCAGGGCAAAGACCAGCACGTCCTCCCATCCTACTCTCCTGGTGGATTTAGCCATGAAGGAGAACAGTCTTGTAAGAATGGGTGTTTGTGTGCCTGTATCCCGTGATATACATGGTGCCTGAAGGGTGAAACACGTGGTCTGTGGACTCCTGCTGTCCTCTCCTGGGGGCTTGAGACAGGGAAGAGAGATTTTTCACAAGCCTGAACCAGACATCTGCACTCAGCCCTGGGTAACCAGTGGTTGAACATGCTTCCATAGCCTGGCACCGACTTGGCGGTTCTAGACATGGAGTGGCGGTTCTGAGAGCTCGGTATCTGTGGTTTGATCCGTGCATCACCACTTGTGCTCAGTAACTGAGGGACACAGTGCACCAAGCCTGGTCCTAACCTCTGGCAGTTTTAGATGCAGAGAGGCCAGTCGTTAGGTTTAAGTTTGTGAAACAATTCTTGTGGCGATCTGGTTTTTTTTTTGCCAAGGACTCGTTTCCCTTCCCATGCAATTAAAGGGGGCTCGATTAGTGGAAGTGAATGCAGGTAGGTTGCAATAGACAGGAAACAGCAGGATAGTAGTGGACTTAAATTAAAACCTCATGTAAATATGACAGGAGAGATTTACTGCAGTCAGTGAGTTTGTGTCCAAGAAACAGAACCTCTTGAGTTTGTGCCACCAGAGATACCCGAAAGGTGCATCCTAGATGCCAGTGTTCAGGCCCGTGCAGTAGTGTTCTGAGGGGAAGGCTTCATTTCAGATGAGGGAATCCCATGTGCAAACATTATTAACCACTGCATGAGAAAACATAGATACATTTAAAACTCTTGAGCAATAGGTCTGGTGCTCTGCCAAGGAGTTCCGTACATGGGCGAGACGTTCCTGCCTAATAATGATCTTAACTGGCTAGCCCCTCCTAACGGGAGTGCGAAAGACTCCGACTTACTGGATGAGTCCTCTGAGTGAGGACATGCGATGCGAGACCGTC
>NQII01000274.1:0-11504 GCA_002778355.1 Clitarchus hookeri | reverse complement strand
CCCTCGTCTACTTCTATGGTCCCAGGTTCTGGCAGGAAGGAAACTTTTGGATGGCGGAGTTCTCATGTGTTGTGGTGTGGTGGTTTTCTCGGGGCTCTGCCATTTCTCCCGCCCTTGCTTTCCGGCGCTGCTCCATACTCCCCTCGCTTCACCCCCATCGGCTCTCAAGACGTCAATGTTAAGAGCCGCCTAAATCTTTCCACTTACTATTCTTTGGGCTGGCCGGAGCGACAGGTCTGTCCCTCGGGTGGGGTAGCCAGCTGCGATTAGCGCGTCTCCTCTCGTCCATGTGACCCCGCCTCAGACAGGAACCACACGTACATTTTCGTTTTCACGGCGACCAAGAAGTGTTGCAAAATGCAGGAAAGCATTAGAAGAGAGAAATTTGCATTTTCTAAAAGTATTAAATGTGACTAATTGAAAAAGGCATATAGTAAGGGAGTTTTAAGGCATTATTGAGTAACATTATTCAAATAGATGTTACATTATAAAAATGAGACAGTGCACACAAGTATTCACAGGGCTGTACTCATGGATAGACACACACACAAAAGTTGGACGAACACATTTTCCACGCAGTCATGACGTTTCGCGGGCTAGGCAAGCTTCTTCAGGCGGCGAGTCGTAGCACACTGCAGTCTGTTGAGCGGTGGTTGGCAAACAGTGAACCTGGTGGCCAGGAGGCGAACTAGGGTGTGGGGGGGGAAATTTGAGATGTGACGGAGGGGTTATCTTACGTCTAAGCCAGGTGTGTCTCTCTGGATTTGGTGATGTATTGGTTAGGCCCTCACCACTCTGGTTGTGTAACAGGAGAGTGTGTGCGTTTCTATCCACGAGTACCGTGAGTACTTGTGTATTCTGTCTCTTTTTACAACGTAATTAGTAGCCTAGCAGCTTATTCCCGCCATCTACTGTATTATTATTCAAATACAGTAAATGTTAGTCCTCGACCTTCAACCAGTAGTGTACTCAATTGCAGCGCTTNAAATTTGAGATGTGATGGAGGGGTTAGCTTACGTCTAAGCCAGGTGTCTGTCTGGATTTGGTGATGTATTGGTTGGGCCCTCGCCACTCTGATTGTGTAACAGGAGAGTGTGTGCGTTTCTATCCACGAGTACCGGGAGTACTTGTGTATTCTGTCTCTTTTTACAACGTAATTTGTAGCCTAGCAGCTTATTCCCGCCATGTACTGTATTATTATTCAAATACAGTAAATGTTAGTCCTCGACCTTCAACCAGTAGTGTACTCAATTGCAGCGCTTNCTACTGTATTATTATTCAAATACAGTAAATGTTAGTCCTCGACCTTCAACCAGTAGTGTACTCAATTGCAGCGCTTCTCAGATGTTTATGCCTCCCTTGGGGCTCAATGTGCAAGACAAAACTGTTTATTAATTGTTTTCCTTACATTATTTTATTATTTATTGACTTGGGACAGCACATTTGATTAATGTTGTTGCGAAAACAGATATTTTGCAAGTTGTATTGGACAATTATCAATGCAATACGAGCAGTAACTAGCCATTGCAGGTCACCTTGGTTTAGTGAAAAAAACGCTCAGAAATTGTCACTGTTACATGCAAGTATGTTCTGGGCAATAAGCTTGCTATAATTTAAGCCTTATGCATATGTTTGACACTTTACCTGTTTTTAATCAGATAATTTTCTCTGGCTTTTTAAAGGTTTCATAACATCAAAACATCTCAAACATTGTGTGTTNCCTGTTTTTAATCAGATAATTTTCTCTGGCTTTTTAAAGGTTTCATAACATCAAAACATCTCAAACATTGTGTGTTTTCTAAGCATCAAATCTAAATGATTGCAGTGGAAGTACATATGTCTGTTTTAGCCTTGGAACTAGAATTTGTGTAGAAAACATTGGAGCAGGCTCATTTTTTATTTAATAGCAAGTATTTGACAGACTTGGCAACTTTTGACTTCATTTCTGGCCCAGTAAGTATAACATGCCTGGTGACATAATTTTTCAAAAAATTTTTAAAATCATGTGGTGTATGTGTGTCTTTGTAATAAAAATTCATTCACGTGAAGAAACCTTGAACATCCTTGATTTGTAACCGCGGTTGCAGCTTAAAAGAGATTTAAAGACTCAAGAAGTAAACTAAATAAATTTTTAACATTGTTGAAAAAATTGATTTATAGAAATCATTTTTTATTGTTATTTGTAAATTTTTTTTATAATAAAACCACTGCAATAAAGGTTTGAAACGGTTAGAGGTTTGTGTTTAACAGAATTCCTGATTTTCGTGAATGATGCAACATTATTTGATATGCTAGCTCATTTGCCAAAAATTAGATAACACACTTAAGAGTATGGGTGAGTAAAAAAAAAATTAGCAAGCAAACCATGGCCAGTCAGAAGTCGCATGTTCACATGATAAGAGAAATGATCATAATTTTAAATAACAATTTTATAACACATTTTGGACAGTAAATGTTGAAGGATGTGTGTGGTACATGAGTGTCTTGAAATAAAAAAAAAAAATTCTTGTAAGAAAAATATTTTTGTGTTTGCTGCACAGTGATTGCCGAGGCATGGCTTTTATTAATGAGCAGCAAGTATCATGAGAGTTTTTTCAAATATTTACCATGTTGTGTTAATCTATTAATATTTATTTTTGATGGGTATTTACGTACAACAGGCTTCTAGTAATGATACATCACATAGGTTAATTTCTAACTGCTACATAATTAATATCCCACCGTACTGGAATATGTGTTCAGTTTTATTTAATGCATATTTTTAGTGTTTGATATGTATTATGTAATATTACACTGCAAGAATCTAAGATAGAAACTGTACTTTGTGTGCTAATTTTTTTTGTAATTTTGCTTTTCAATATGTTTATTTTTTATTTTTTTGTTATAATGTAAAAATAGCTGAAGTGAATAACATACACCAGCCCTAGTCTAGCTAATACTAGTTACCCACGTGGAATCACTTTCATAGTTCATTCACTATGGTCTGCTATCTTCAAGAATTCTCATTATACTCGCATTCCACCCAGTTACATCTCTGTTTTATTGGTCTTGATTGTGCCATCCACATAGTGAAACCTATGACACAGTTGCTACATCTGATCTGGCCTTTACCTCGCTGTATACCAAGAGATCATTATGCAGTAGAACCTCACTGCTGCACCCCCCATTTATCATGACCATCTTTCTTTAAAACCCATTTTTAAAGAACTGTAAAAAAAAATATTGGAAATTTGAGGAAAATCTGCAGAAAAATAAGTTGCTACACATTGCGTTTAACACTACTCCAAGCAGTGCAATCTAAAAATAGGAACCACCCTCAATTTGAAGTGTAGTGGTTGGGGTTGGTCAAAGTATGTCAAATTTTCCAAATTCTCTATTAAGACCATCCCTCACCAACATCCCTGTTTCTAGAAACCATGAGGGTTCTTAACAGTGAGGTTCTACTGTATGTATTTACATTTAAAAAAATAATTTCATTCTAATAGAAAACATTGTTTTAAGCTGCGTGTTACCTTGTTTGGTTAACTTTCCTTTTGATTGTATTCCTTTTTTCTTTAATTTGTTGTCAGCTTGTATCATTCTTGAAATGCAACTTTTGCCCAGTAGATTTAGTTCCACTGTCATTATTCTGCATCTGCTGTTGTGCTTGGGTGTTAAGTCATAATTTTACTGGTTACTACGTGTTAAATTTTTGTAGATTTTTAAAAATTTCTCTGCATTATGAGAACTCATGGTGGTCTCAGTTAGTTAGTCACTGGCCTCTCACTTGCGAGGTCCCCAGTTCAATCCCAGGTGCCGACGGGAGGTAAATTTTTGAATGGGGAAGGGGGGTTTCTCATGTGAGGAGTGTGGCAATACTGCCATGGTGTAGGAGTTCCTCGGGGCTCTCCCATTTCCTCTCTTGTCTTCATTCTGCTGCATCTCTTCCCCTATTTCTAATCCTACCTCATACATTCTTCGGGCTGGCTGGAGGGAGCGACACGTCTGTCCCTTGGGTAGGGCAGCCAACCTCAAATAGTGCCAGTATCCTCTCATATGTTGGTGACCCTTCCTCAGGCAGGAAGCACTTGTGGGTTTTCATTGTCTCTACGTTAATTGAGGTGTTTATAAAAATAATAATATTGTTCATATTACACTTGGATGAAATGATGTAAAGGGAATATTTAGGATTGTTCTGTTTCTTCTTTCTCTGTAACTTCCCAAATGCAATATTCTCCCGTACTGCTAGAGCTAACACACCTATTCAATATCTCAACTTGCAAAACCTCCCTCATGTTACCAATAACTACCACACACAAATATTTTTGTGCAATGTTTTATATTGTCTGTGGTGTAACTTTTACTGCATTTGTAGTGTTTTATGTTGTATGGTTGTAAAAGTTCCTAGGCTTATAATTTTAAATAGGTATTTGCTTTATGTTGACGCTGTTTTCAAATTTAAATACTATTTGCTTAATCTTCATGCTTCTTTCGTAACTTGGCTATTTCTGTCTTGACTCTCAGCCACATGGTACCAAGGTGTTGTTAGTACTAATGTTATATTATTATCCAGCTCTAAACATTCTTACAAAAATGTATAGGAGTTTTAAAGATTTAAAATCTTTGGGACTGTGAATATTATGCAGTGAAACCTCCTTAATACAAACCTTAAGGTACTTGAATTTTTTCAGTTTGTAATAATGAGGTTTGTATTAACATGTGTTTGCGATAATTATCGATAAAACCTCAAAAAAATATAAATGTTGATAGTCATTGTTTAGCATATTTGGTTTTTTTTTATACCATTCGACTTGAAATTACATTATAAAACTAACTAGAAGACTGCAAGTAAGGGACCTTCAGTAAAAAGTATAGTTCGCTGTGTGTGCTACAGGAACAGGTTTGCAATGAGCACTCAACTTAACATCACTGTGCATTATTAAAAAGGCGATGAAAAACACAAGTACTCACGGAATAAGACACTCGTGCGCAGAGTTGGCTGAACACATCTCCACGCAGATGTGCGTTTGCGGCGTTTCACTGGCTGAGCCATCTTCTTCAGGAGATGGACGACGGCACACTAGTCTGTCGGGCAGTAGTTGTGTGATTGGTGAACCTAGCGGCCGAGAGGCAAACTAGGGTACGGCGGGAAACTTAAAATATGGCGGAAGGGTTATCTCGTGTTTAAGGCCAGGTGGCTGTCTGGATTTAGTGATGTATTATTTGGCCAGTTCGCATAGTCGCAGTCCTGCACTATTATTTGAAGGTGGTGAAGTCGTGAACACTGGTTTTGTGACAGGCCTCGAAATTCTGGTTGAGAGACGCTTTACCCCAGCTGTGACTGGTTTGATGTCCACTCCGCGTACTAGTCTGCGAGTACTGCCCTTTTTAAATTGTACTTAGTAGCCTATCAGGCTATTCCCGCCACATCTTAACATCGCTTTAGTGCATCACCTCTTGTTTCGTTCTAATAGGGATGTTACATTATATATACACACACACATAAAATTGTAACAGTCAAAATTGCATATTCTGTGTGTGGTTTTCTTTCGAAAGGCAGAATGTCTAGCNACACACACATAAAATTGTAACAGTCAAAATTGCATATTCTGTGTGTGGTTTTCTTTCGAAAGGCAGAATGTCTAGCACAAGTTTCAAGTGTTAAATGTTTTTTTTACAATTTTGTACCATGCTGTACGTTAGATGCTATTCCTGTTTACTGACTGCCATTTCATCATATCTTGATCATTGATTGTGTGTTGTATTCCCTGTAATTGCAGCACACAATTCACTTCAACAATTCAGTAATGTGTAGTAATTGCTGGTTGGATTAATTTGTAAATATTTTTGGTTGTTTCATCACTTCTCACATGAATTACAGTCAAGCCTTATTAACGAACACATCTTTAATACAACGTTCTCATTAATTCAAAGTTGTTTACTTTCCCCTTTGAGTGAGAGGAGGAATTTAATGTTAGTTTGTATGCTTGGTAAAAAATATGTGTTAAATTTGTATTACAATGTAATTTTAACTCTATTGGTATAAAGAAGTAAGTATGCTAAATGACACAGTCAACATTAATATTTTTNTATTACAATGTAATTTTAACTCTATTGGTATAAAGAAGTAAGTATGCTAAATGACACAGTCAACATTAATATTTTTTGGAGGTTTTTGTTAACTATCACAAACATCTGTTAATACAAACCTCTTTATTACAAACTGAAAAAATTCAGGTCCCTTGAGATCTGTATTAAAGAGGTTTCACTGCTTAATATTCACTGTCCCAAAGATTTTAAATCTTTAAAAGTCATATACATTTCTGTAAGAATGTTTAGTGCTGGATTATATAATATAACATTAGTGTTAACACCAATATTTTCATTGATGTTCAATTGACCCATACATTGACAGCTGTATCAAACATCAGCATAGTATACTACTTGCACATGTAATCACAACCTTACGTTATGCCCTTCAGATATTTCACTGTATCTTGTAAAACTTGTAATATTATAGCAGTTATTTTATTTTATTTTTTAANGTTATGCCCTTCAGATATTTCACTGTATCTTGTAAAACTTGTAATATTATAGCAGTTATTTTATTTTATTTTTTAAATATAGCTACTGTAACATATCCTGTAGTTTAGTATCATCTTATGATATACTGTATTTAGTCTTTAAACAATGGGGATTATGTGCAATTAACAAAGTGCTATTTTTAATTATGCAGAAATAAAAATAAAATAAAAATGTAATTTTTAACCAAACACTTTTAATTTATTTTTCACTATAAATGGGTGTGTGCGTGTGTCATATATATATATATATAATAGTTTTGTACAAAATAAATAATTCATCCAATGCATGTCAGTGTTTCCCAACTATATTCCGTAGGGTTCCATGGGAGCTGTTACAGGTTTTGTGCATTCCGTGGCATTATGTGGCATAAGATAAAACTAGTGTAAATTTTATATGCCAGATTTGGGTAGCATTGAAAAAAAAATTTAATGTTATGCNGTGGCATAAGATAAAACTAGTGTAAATTTTATATGCCAGATTTGGGTAGCATTGAAAAAAAAATTTAATGTTATGCAGCATATAGAATTAACGTATGTTGTTGCCGATTTTTAAATTCTGATTTTATTGTTTAATCAACAGTTACTAGAAGTTTTTTTTTTTTTTGGCAAAGGGGGGTTCCAGCATGTTTTCTGTTATCAGTTTGGTACCGGTTCTCAAAAATCGATATTATCTTCTATAATTATTGCGAACATCTGTTAATAGAAACCTCACTATTGCAGACTGCAAAAATATACATAACTTTTGAGGTTTGTATTAAAAACGTTTCATTGTAGTCACCTTCTTCGTGGCACATATTGGGTTGCCCCGCGAAGAGGAGCAGGGAGGGAGGGGTGGAAAGTTGAACATGGTTGGTCTATTTCACAACATAACATATTTTCTCTTATTTCCCATTCCCTTGACCTCACTGGCATGTTTATACTCACGTGAAGTTAGAAAAGTCTTCAGTTTGCATGTAATCCGTTTGTGCATGTTTTTCTAGACTGTCTGCTGCACAACTTTGAATTTACTGCATCAATAAGAGAAAAAGGGCTTGAGGAAGGGGAAGAGAGTTTTTTTTTTTTCATGTTTCCCACGGTTACATTTGAGTTTTTTTTAACTGTACAGTCATTGTTTACAAGAATAAACTTGAGTGTAATTTAATTTTGAAGTTGAGTTCTCGGATATATACTGTACACATAATACAAATATTTTGCTTCGTATACATTAACATACTTCGTNTTTGAAGTTGAGTTCTCGGATATATACTGTACACATAATACAAATATTTTGCTTCGTATACATTAACATACTTCGTTGGCATTTTTAAGCATGTAAATTAAAGAATAATCTGGTGAATATCATCGCATTCTATTTGTTGTACAATAATTTTATTATATCACTGTTGCAGCCACTTCTAAAAATCTGATAATTACCTGTAACCACCATGTCTCCCTTCAAAATCCACTACCTTAAGTGTGCTACCGAGTGCAAGATGTAAATAAAGTTGGGAACCCCCGACATGCAGTCGATTTCCACATCGGAGAACAGTTACCGTTCTCCAAGTAGAACGGCGTTAATAGTGTGGCTGTGAATAACTTATTTCTTGTTGTGCATGTTATGCTGTATTTTGAGATAAGTTTGTCGGAGCAGTTAGTGTGTGATGTAACTTCATACGTGCAATGTGGTAAACCATGCCGTGATTGAAGTGCGTAGTGTTTGTGTTCTGTGGTATGGTGTGGTGTATNTCATACGTGCAATGTGGTAAACCATGCCGTGATTGAAGTGCGTAGTGTTTGTGTTCTGTGGTATGGTGTGGTGTATCTTTTACAATAAGTATGTGATAATTCCCTAAAATCGTGATCTGGTTTATAATTGGAAATAGAAGGGCAGGAAATTTTTTAATCTAAATTTACAATATTTGTAGGAGTTATGAAATTATATTAATATTTTATTAAAATATTGTACCATATATGGTTTTGCTTGTTAGTTAGTACAGGAAGCAAGTGTGAATGTATCATCTTCATCCATGCTTGGAAGTTATTCTAGGTTTGTTAGTCTTGCTAGTTGTAGGGAATTTCTCTGTTTGTGTTACATGCTCATAGTACGTTAAGTTATTCTTGAAACCGGGAGTTGAAAATCGTTTCTGGTCTTTTGTAATAAGCCTGTGGTGATAAGGTTCATTCTCAGATTGTTATCATTGGTGTGATTCTTTTTTAAAACCATGTGCATCAACAGTGTGATTTTCTCAGTAAGCAAGTAATGATGTGTAGGGACAGGTGTTTTACACGAAAAGTTTTCAAGACCAGTTGTACGCCAAAACACTTCAGTTCATATGCACTTTCGTGGTTGGACGATTTTAAAATGTCACGTGCCCCAAGTGTGTGCCCGCGAATCATGGACGTTCAGTGTCGGAGTACTTTATTACGATTGGCCCAGCCAAATAAGAACATGTCTTCTCGCGTAGACGCCTGGCCAATAACCAAAGGAGGTTGTGGTCGTGGACGTAGGATACTGAAGTCTAGCATGGCCATAAATATTTTCGCAAAAAACACCTGTCCCTAACAATATGTGACCAGAGATGGTGACAGTGGAATTGGGAAGTGCTTATGAAGGGTCAGGAACACATGAAAGCTGCCTTGTAACAGGCCATTCATTCCAACATTGACATGACAATACTGTACCAGTGTGTAGTTTTAATTAGCTGCTCAGGAAAAGTTTTTACATCACTTTGTATGCGTGTGTTAAAAATGTGTGCGTGTTCAGGTTTTTGCAAGTGCAATTTGTTGCTTTCAAGTTTTGAAATAAAACATTTTGCAAAAAAATGTAATTGTTTTTATTTTCACGTAACTCCCCCTCGCCAAAGTTTATGAGTAGAGTCCCACGTTTGGTGTGAATGAAATGAGCTGATTTTGTCATAAGAATTTAACCATTTCATCAAAAAAATATTTTTGTTTAGTTAAATTTTATAGCAAAAAATTTAATTGCTATTGTTACAGCATGAGTCTGGTTTTTTTTAAGTCAAACCTGAATTAAATTTTTTGTTCAGTTATTTTAATCAGTACATTTTTCAGTTAAAAATTGAAGGAAAAATTAACATAATGATGAAAGGACAACATGAAGAAAGCGAACACTCTTGGGCATGTAATGCACGTTGTCATTTATATTCGCAGTCATTTTGTGTGGTCAGTCTTTTATTTTGTAAAGACATTTAAAACTGGCCCAAGAAAACATTGTTGTGAAGTGATCAGGCCTTAGCTGAACGGCCTGCCTGATCACACCTTCGAACATTGAACCAGGTCACGAGGGTGATTGCAACAACACCTTTGCGAAAGACAGTCGCAGAAACCCCCTCCACCGGCCAGTAAACTGGGCCGAAAATATTAAACAGCGCTCCCGATATCGGCCAGCGTAACACCGGGAGCAGCGTCTTTTGTCATTGGGGCAGCGGACCAAGACGACGTGGAGATGGGTGTGCCCGGCCGTCGTTAACCGCCTCCTAGAATCAGCCTCCGGCAACATGAACAAGGTGGGGATTTTCCAGTTGGACTGTAATAGTATTCGCGTGCTGTAATAAAACTAAATTATAATTAGTTAGCATCTTGGTATTCCATTGAAGCTCCCCCGATCAATAGTCATGTAAATAGTTATTGTATAATCCTTATGTTCAATAAACCCCATCTTATGCTGTTGTGCTCGACCTAATCATTACTCTTTATTTAGCTACGCCCATAGCCCCTTTCAGGTGTGAATTGACTTAAAAGTTAATTTGTATCAACGTGTATGCGTTTGAGTTCAAGATTTTTACGCCACCCATGTACAGTGTTTGTTCATTTGTAGATAACAATATTTTAATTAGAACAAATCGTGGGCGTACTGGCGAGGGTAGGTAGGTTGAAAATCCAACCGAGGCTCTCAGACCTGATTCCCTCCTAGAACTGCATGACGAAAAAAATAAATAGAGAGAGGGAAGAATTTGAAGAAGTAATGCTAAGAGGAATTGGACGAGAGTGTTGTAAAGGAGACAGTGAACAGGAATTTTGTCCCGCTTTCTCCACTCCCTGCCCGTGCATTGGCAGTATTGTTGTAGTGTGAGTGGTAAGTGTTTTGGATGGTGATACGAGCCACGAGAGTTACTGCAGCTGATTATCACTTCTATAGGTAAGTATTAATAGTGATACTATTATGATTTACAAAATAAATATCAAAACTACTTTAGAGACTTTTTTGTGATACTCAGCGACGTGGCAACGATTTTGCGAGGTGGCGCAACGGTAACATGCTGGTCTGATATTCGGGAGGATGCGGGTTCGAATGCCAGTCCGGCTGTCCTGATTTCGGTTTTCCATGGTTTCCCAAGATCACTCCAGTAAAATGCTGGGATGGTTCCTTAATAAAGTTCATGGCCGATTCCTCCCCCAGTTCTTGTCAGTTGTGTTGTAGTTTGTAACCGTCTCTAATGACCTCGATGTCGACAGTTTTATCCACAAAAGAAAGGAAATTGGGGGGAGGAAAATGTTTACAGGAAACCAGGCCTTTATTCATGACATCTTATGTTTAAAACTTTTTATGAAAACTTAGCTTTCAGCCGTACACTATACTGCTGGATGTAGTAATAAAATGTTAAAGTTATAATGGAACGTATGATATAAAACCAGTGGCGAAGTGTTCATGGAAGCTACGGAAGCGGCGATTCCCTTTCATAACTGGGCTATATATTTTTATTTTAATAACCTGTAAGAACAAAGGTCTTTCGTATGTATACCAAATACATTTTTGTTAATGCAAAATTTATTATCATTGATTGTCTTTAGTTAACTACAAAACCATTACAATAACTTTTATTGACTTGCATAAACTGCGACCTTTAACAGACTGGTGTCTCACTCTATGGACAACAAATTGAACTGAGTGCGCAGATGGGGCGAATTTCTTGGACTGTGGAAGCGGTCCCACCAGCAGCA
>NQII01000273.1:1000018-1027066 GCA_002778355.1 Clitarchus hookeri | reverse complement strand
CCACCTATAGTACAGGACTTCCCTCTGTTCGCCAGCACGCCATCTCATTGCCAGCCGCTAATGTAAGTGCCGCGCTGTGCTGCTCGGAGGTTGGGGATCGCCGCGTGTGGTCGATCGCCCTTGTAGCACGCGCCTCCCCCCTCCCCCTTTCACAGAGGTCCAGCGAGGTACTGCTGGGAATTACAGCATATACAGGATGATTGTAAAATGATGGGACAAACATTGAGGGGTGGTAGAGCTCACTAAAATAAACAATTATTGTGCAGGAATATATGGGCGGAAGTGACGCGTTGAGCTACAAATACAAAAACATAACACATTAACGGAAACATAAAATGTTCATTAGCAGCATACTTAACGAGTGATTCCATACAGAAAATGTTAAAACAGTTGCTGGAAATGCATCCACCAACAGTCACGCATGCTTGGCGACCTCTATATATGGCGTGATTGGCTGACAATAGTGGCGATAGTTGAGGGCAGTCAAACGGCGCGCCAGTTACCTGCTGCATCAGCATCACTCCACCGACGCTACCAAGCTTGCATTACTGTCGGTGGTAGCAATTTTGAGCAATTATTGTAAAAATGCTGTTAAAAGGCAATTAGCGGTGACGTTGTAAATAAACACTGTGTTACATTTCATGGGTTATTTTTGTGTTTGTGCCTCAACGCGTCACTCCCGCCCATATATTCCTTTACAATAATTGTTTGTTTAAGTGAGCTCTACCACCCCTCAATGTTTGTCCCATGATTTTAGAATCACTCTGTATATATATACATGTGTGTATTCATATACATGTACACGTGTGTATGTATATGTATATANCTCTACCACCCCTCAATGTTTGTCCCATGATTTTAGAATCACTCTGTATATATATACATGTGTGTATTCATATACATATACACGTGTGTATGTATATGTATATATATATATACACAAGCACGGAATATTGCATATGGTACCTTGTTTTCTATAGATGCAGAAATACAACTAGTACCAGACAAAAATTGACTAAGTGCATTAACTCGGTTCACTATTGTAGGACTGGCCGAGTGAAAGGATATGGATTTACATGTTAAATGATTTTAGGCGTGTCTCGGCTACCTTTCACGATATCGCATTCAGGCAAAAAACACTGTCCAGCTTTGCCCAAGCCACATTCCTACCAAAAAAAAATGTTGTACAAATTTTAATACCCAGAAAATTGCTGGTAAATATATATTTATAGACAAAAAAACACCAACTCTATTAATTTTCTCCTACTTGCTCTCTTGCAGCGGGGTTCTTCTCTTCAAAGAGCTTAGAGTGTTTTTTTTTTAAGAGGTGCCGTCAAAAGTGGGTGAGACACAACTAAACGCTGTTCGCGGTAAAGCGACCACTTTTGAGAGCCCTGCTTAAGATCTACTTGTATGCATATTGTGTATTCTTCCACCACATTTACAAGTCATGTAGCTTGGGGCGTGGACACTTTATTCATGCATCGGTCAAGTGAAACTGTGTAATTATTAGCGAAGTAAATAGTTTACAAATTTGCTCATTCTTACACTTAAATGCATTAAAAAACACAAAGTAAAAGAATTAATTTCATTATTTACAAATGTTTACCTAACACTTTTAACTGAGTGCTAAAACGTGGAACTACTTTCCCTCAGTTGTTGCCAACATTACCGGGTGCATACTACTAAGTCTGCCCGTTAAAATGTACCAATGTTGACAGTGACATTTTTCAAAGGTTGATTTCAAAAGGGCTCACTTTACCATGAACAGCCGCTAATATATTTTAACATGTAAAACCGTATCCTTTCGCTCGTGCAGTCTCGCACTATACAAACCGCAAGGCACAACCTTTATTTACTCTAAACCGTTTATGAAGTGTGTGTCTTGTAGATCGTCGATCGCGTTGCGTTATTTACGAAAATTTGGTTTTTTTTTTGTATCGTTGAGTTTCTGAACTAGGTGAAAGTGGCGTGTATAGTAATCCTGATATAAGCTGTTCGCGACTGAGTTGTTCTGAGAGTATTGCGTAGGATCTACTTTCTGTCAAATTTGTATCCTCTCACCACATGCAAGATTAAAATTTGCCATTGACCCGCCGACAGTATTCACACGCCGATAAAGTAAAAATTTGAATTTGTTAGTGAAGTAAATGTTACTATAGGCAGTTCACAGTAAAGTAAACACACATTCGAAATCAAACTTTTTTAAAAAAAAATTACTGTCCGTTAACTGTAGCCAATGCTACGGTACACATGGCATGTAGGCTTACAGTTAAATTGGCAGCGAATTAAAATAAATAGTTCCAACTATTGACGTTTTACTATGAGTGTAATGTTTGAGTTTGTGACAAATTTTTAGAAAATCTAAAGAAAAAAAAAGTTAATTGTATTTCCGTTTTGTTTGTTTTAGAAAACACATTTTGCAGATCTTCAGGAAAGTGCGATTTATGTTGCATATGAAATGACATATATATTTTGTAACACTGTAATATATACGGTGTTTACATATTAAAATTTTTAAAATCTAAATAATCGAAAGTAATATTAATAAAAAAAATTTAAGGGTATTTCTGTTTTAAATGCTTTAGAAAAAACGTTTTGCAAATAAAACTAATCCGCAAGGCCATTATAAAAATTGCTCCGTACATGTAATTTAGAAGGTTTGTAATGCCTAAAAGTAATTCATTTTCTGCGCATTTATTTCAGCCACAAAAGTTATAATTTTTAGAACTTAAATTAACGTACATATAAAATATAATTAATACAAACTTGAATACAAGCATTGCGATTATCACAACTTCCCTACTTGACGAATGTTTTCTTGCTAAAAAGTTATTTCTAAAAGCATTTAAAACAAATTACGCTTCTATTTTGATTAAAAATAATCGATCAGTTGACTATTAAAACATTTGTGGAAGTAAATTATGGTGTTAAATAATATATGTATTTTTCTTTCACGTACAACATACGCCATACTTCTACGAAATATTTTATAGTGTGTGTGCTATTTTATAATGAGTTTTGCATGGTGTATAGTAAGAGTGCAGTGTTTCTCTGGGAGCCGCTGTCTTTCTACCTTAAGTTTTCAGGTGAAATGTATAAATTATTTAGGTTATATTGTCCAACGTTGTTTTCCGTTCGCTTGTGTTATGTTTTTAAGCTTTGTGTAAGTTATTTTGCGTGTTGCGGAAGGATACGTAGTGGGTAGCCCGACCGAAAGTATAACCTGAACAGGGCTCCAGAAAAGTTGGAAGTAACCGCGAAATAAACTATCAGGATTAAGTCATCGGTACAGTAAAAACTGTCTCTTCGTGTGACTTATTTGCCATAAAATAGATAATGTGTCTGTCATGACATATTTACGTATGTTCATGTAAGTTTTGATACGAACACAATGATGACAGTTAGTTGACGTAAGTGTTTGTGTGTGTGTTTGCAGATATACCTGCTGGCAGCTCCGCCCAGTAAAACGGTGACGGTAATGTTCCGTCTACACATGAACTTTCTGAACGGTGCCGTTTTGGCGTGTGTGTTCCCTGTTACAGAGTCTCGAGTGGTAAGTACTGCCGTATTGCGCACGTAATCTAAGCTTTTAAAGTCTGTACTGGGAGTGGACGTGCTTCTAAGTCCCTTCCAGAATCAGCAACAGTCGGTAGTTCGCAGTCTGTAGTCGGCTGTTTTCAAATCCCTTCTGTGAAAGTTGCATTGATTTATTGTTTGCCACTTCTGTCCACCCTTCTGGAAATTTTAGATCTTTTGAAATCATTGAACTTTCTAAAATGAAACCTGGCATGTTCGCTTGAAATAGAGTGTTGAAATAGTTATTAATGCATGTATCCGCTATTTTGGGAGATAGTGTCTGCTAAAAAAATTAAGTTGGTACGTTGTGAGGAGATATTTAAGAGTCTTTAGAAACAATGTCTATCTGAAACAATTTAATATTTTTCTACCATGTCATAAATTTAAGAGTATCTGGTCAGTGCAGTTCCTTTGTAAAAAACAAAAGTTGGTTGGGTGTTCCCTAATCGGATTTCGCTTAATATTTTAAGTATGACTTACCAAAATTTAGGTTTGTTTGTTTCTGAAAATTGTTGACCTATACTAGTGCTTCGCTCAAAACACTGGTGCTTTAATAGTAAATTTCGAAAACACGCGCAAAAATACAGTATAAGACGTAAAGTTTAGTTTTTTGGATGCATGTAACATTTGACGAGTTGAAATATCCTATGGTTTTGGAGAAAGCTCCCACTGCATTATATTGTATTTTTAAAGGGCATAACTCCACTACTTTGGCTATCAAAAACTTTCAACAGGTGTACTTCATATTTTAAGGACGAGAAAAAGGGCTTAATTATGTAGATAACTTTTTTTTTCAGACAGTTAGTAAAAAGTGGCATTTTATTGCATGCATTCTGAAATGTATCCTGCATAATAATATTGATGATAATAATGAGTATAAGTTTTGTTGCTCTTTCTTTATTTTGGGACACAATTGTAGAACTGCACATACCATTTAAAACTCATATTAAAAATGGAAAACCTTGTTTTCGCAGTTTTTTTTTAAATGAGTGAATGTTTCGGTTTCTTTCGGTAAGCTGACTGTCACGTGGTAGCAACTCAGAAAGATCNAAAATTTGAATTTGTTAGTGAAGTAAATGTTACTATAGGCAGTTCACAGTAAAGTAACCACACATTCGAAATCAACCTTTTTAAAAATAAATTGCTCTCCGTTAACTGTAGCCAACGCTATGGTATACATGGCATGTAGGCCTACAGTTAAATTGGCAGCGAATAAAAATAAATAGTTCCAACTATTGACGTTTTACTGCAAGTTTAATGTTAGAATTTGTAACAAATTTTNAAAAAATTGAAAAAAAAAAAAAAAAAAAAAAAGTTAATTTTATTTTCGTTTTGTTTGTTTTAGAAAACACATTTTGCAGATCTTCAGAAAAGTGCGATTTATGTTGCATATGAAATGACATATATATTTTGTAACACTGTAATATATACGGTGTTTACCTATTAAAATTTTTAAAATCTAAATAATTGAAAGTAATATTAATAAAAAAAATTTAAGGGTATTTCCGTTTTAAATGCTTTAGAAAAAAAATTTTGCTAATAAAACTAATCTGCAAAACCATTATAAAAATTGCTCCGTACATGTAATTTAGAATGTTTGTAATGCCTAAAAGTAATTTATTTTCTGCGCATTTATTTCAGCCACAAAAGTTATCATTTTTAGAACTTAAATTAACGTACATATAAAATATAATTAATACAAACTTGAATACAAGCATAGCGATTATCACAACTTCCCTACTTGGCGAATGTTTTTTGCTAAAAAGTTATTTCTAAAAGCATTTAAAACGAAAATACGCTTCTATTTTAATTAATAATAATCTATCAGTTGACTATTAAAATATTTGTGGAAGTAAATTATTGTGTTAAATAATTTGTGTATTTTCTTTCACATACAACATACGCCATACTTTTACGAAATATTTTATAGTGTGTGTGCTATTTTATAATGAGTTTTGCATGGTGTATAGTAAGAGTGCAGTGTTTCTCTGGGAGCCGCTGTCTTTCTACCTTAAGTTTTCAGGTGAAATGTATAAATTATTTAGGTTATTTTGTCCAACGTTGTTTTCCGTTCGCTTGTGTTATGTTTTTAAGCTTTGTGTAAGTTATTTTAGGTGTGGCGGAAGGATACGTAGTGGGCAGCCCGACCTAAAGTATAACCTAAACAGGGCTCCAGAAAAGTTGGAAGTAACCGCGAATAAACTATTAAGATTAAGTCACCGGTACAGTAAGAATTGTCTCTTCGTGTGACTTATTTGCCACAAAATAGATAATGTGTCTGTCATGACATATTTACGTATGTTCATGTAAGTTTTGATACGAACACAATGATGACAGTTAGTTGACGTAAGTGTTTGTGTGTGTGTTTGCAGATATACCTGCTGGCAGCTCCGCCCAGTAAAACGGTGACGGTAATGTTCCGTCTACACATGAACTTTCTGAACGGTGCCGTTTTGGCGTGTGTGTTCCCTGTTACAGAGTCTCGAGTGGTAAGTACTGCCGTATTGCGCACGTAATCTAAGCTTTTAAAGTCTGTACTTGGAGTGGACATGCTTCTAAGTCCCTTCCAGAATCAACAACAGTCGGTAATTTGCAGTCTGTAGTCGGCTGTTTTTAAATCCCTTCTGTGAACGTTGCATTGATTTATTGTTTGCCACATCTGTCCACCCTTCTGAAAATTTTGGATCTCTTGAAATCATTGAACTTTCTAAAATTAAACCTGACATGTTCGCTTGAAATAGAGTGTTGAAATAGTTATTAATGCATGTATCCGCTATTTTGGGAGATAGTGCCTGCTAAAAAAATGAAGTTGGTACGTTGTGAGGAGATATTTAAGAGTCTTTAGAAACAATGTTTATCTGGTACAATTTAATATTTTTCTACCATGTCGTAAATTTAAGAGTATCTGGTCAGTGCAGTTCCTTTGTAAAAAACAAAGTCGGTTGGGTGTTCCCTAATCGGATTTGGCTTTGTACGTTCCGATAATATTTTAAGTATGACTTACCAAAATTTAGGTTTGTTTGTTTCTGAAAATTGTTGACCGATACTAGTGCTTAGTCCAAAACATTGGTGGTTTAATAGTCAATTTCGAAAATACGTGCAAAAATACAGTATAAGACGTAAAGTTTTCGTTTTTTGGATGCATGTAACATTTGACGAGTTGAAATATCCTATGGTTTTGGAAAAAGCTCCCACTGCATTGTATTGTATTTTAAAGGGCATAACTCCACTACTTTGGCTATCAAAAACTTTCAACAGATTTACTTAATATTTTAAGGACGAGAAAAAGGGCTTAATTATGTAGATAACTTTTTTTTCAGACAGTTAGTAAAAAGTCGCATTTTATTGCATGCATTCTGAAATGTATCCTGCATAATAATATTGATGATAATAATGAGTATACGTTTTGTTGCTCTTTCTTTATTTTGGGACACAATTGTAGAACTGCACATACCATTTAAAACTCATATTAAAAATGGAAAACCTTGTTGCAGTTTTTTTTTTAAATGAGTGAATGTTTCGGTTTCTTTCGGTAAGCTGACTGTCACGTGGTAGCAACTCAGAAAGATCNTTTTTTTTTTAAATGAGTGAATGTTTCGGTTTCTTTCGGTAAGCTGACTGTCACGTGGTAGCAACTCAGAAAGATCTTACTGGACGATGATCAGTAGATGTGCTATGTGCGGAGAGACGTACAATTATCCAAAGATTGGAATGTTATATAAAGAAAAATCTAAGACTCTGCCTCCAGCTACAATAATATGTAATCAGACGAAATCGAAAGAATCTGGTCGCTCCATGTTAAAAATTAGACCCTCTTGGCCGAAACCAATATTTCTTGTTCAAATAAGTACGATCAGTAGGCACTCTACCTAACGTCCTCAATCAGACAATCCCGCATTTCTGTTTAAATGTTTTCCTGTCTGCATTGAGTTGTTTGTTGTAATTTTCTGTGTTGTATTATTTTTATTATTTCATATTTCCTGTCGACTGCCGTTGCGATCCAATTGTTGCTTACGATTGCCATTGATTAGTTGTTATTTTGATATTTTTAAATTCGTAATCTTTTGATTTGGTTGGCTGGGATATTATATAGGGTGGATTGGAAATGGCGTAATCAGGCCTTAAAGAACAACAATGAACATAGGAACTACCCCTTATCTCGAGGAGTGCATTTCCCATGCAAGTGGAGCTGAGAAACACGCGACATCTATTCCAGATGGAACATTCACCTTCTGGATTCCGTTCACGCGCATGCAGACAGCCACGTGGTGAACAAATTGTGACTGCCTTCCTACCCCGTCATTGGATAACAAGTGGTGCCACCCTTATTACGTATTACGCATGTAATTCTGTAACTTTTGGGTGTAAGATACTTCTCCAGGCGAATTAGTAATCTGCATGTCATAATTCACAAAAAAAAAAAAAAGTGGTAGTGTTCGAACTCGCTTAGACTAACGGTTTCTGCGATAGCAGCACACACAGTGCGAACTCCTTGCCCATGACTACAGACAGGCAACCCGTTGAACACCCCCATCGCAGTACTGTGTACACACACACACACAGTGGCAGCGGTGTACGGTCGTAGTGGTATGCAACACACACGATAGTGGGTGGAAGTGGAGAAAGACGCACTCTCAGTGGAGTAGGGCGGACGACTCTCTGTGCACCCACAACAGTCGAGTAGCGCGAAGGTACTGGTAACCGCGTGGAGAACAGGATTACAGAGACACGTGCCGCACTCTTGGCGAGTGTCGTGATAATGCGAATGCCGCAGCGNCTAGTGTCGTAATGCGAATGCCGCAGCGCAGAGAGAGGTATCGTGGTCGTTGTCACCCCACGGAAGGCTCGATCAACGGGCACGAGAATCGGGGCAAATACTTCCTTGGGCTAAGTGTCAGTTGCGGGAGATAGCCATATCAACTCTCGCCGCAGGTCGAAGAAAGGGTTCTTCAGATGTTCGCAAGGAATCCCACCCTGAGCTCGTGCACCGCCGGATGGTAAGCGAAAAGATTTGGGGTGCTCTTAACATCATCGAGGTCTTGACAGCCATGAGGGTAAAGCGAGGTGCGTATGCACCGGAATGCAAGGACGGGAGAAATGGGAGTTTCCCCGAGAAAACCTTCCGACCAGCGACATCGCCCGGCACGATTCCCACATGCGAAAATCCGGGAGCGACCCCGTCGGGAATCGAACCCGGTCCGCCTAAGTGGGAGGCGAGCAGTCTAACCACTACACCATTACGGTCCCCGCTTTGCATCGGTGTGAGCTATTCCCTCGTTTTGAACATATTTCACGACGATGGCCGTAGCTCCAAGGCCGACACCAGTGAGGGGTACTTCATTCGATGTCGCTCTGGCAGATATTGTAGCATTCTAAATTTGGAGCCTCTCAGTACAGCCGTGAGTAAGTAAGCCCGCTATTCGCCCTACCAGCCATTCAGGGTGGCGACTTTTTCGAACTGGTGTTGGTACTCCTGCCAAGGTGTTTGGCAGTCGTAAAGGGCGGGCTAAGATACGACCACCTTCCAGCACCTGGCTGCGCGACACAAATGCCGTAGACTTGCAGGCTATCCTCGGAGGTTGCTGTATTGTTTGCGAATTGCACTGCTTCTCCGGTGTGGCAAAATAACTCCGCTGCTGAACTAATTTCTACCATTCCTTCGTCATTGCTTTCATTTCGTTCTCGACGCTTTCTATCCTTACACTGACAATGTCCATTACTTGAGTTACACTGCCAATTTTATTGCCCACCCAGTCAATTTTTGTATTCACTAACCTACTCATGCCTTCTATTTTCCTATCTACATTACCGATTTTCTTGTCTATTAAATCAAGTACGTTAGTTATCTGGCCGTTTACATTCTCGTTTACAGTTTATATTATACTTTCTTTCACACTGATGTAACGTTAGCTGCACAACTAACTTCATAACGTGTGGTGTTTAGTATTTAATAAAATGTGTAAATCGGCTAGCTGTAGGTACGTATATCATGCAGAGAAATTGTTAGCAGATGTGTCATTCTTTTGTCAAGCAAACTTCGAGCACTGAAATAGAATAAAAGTTACTCACAGTATTTACACTCTTCAAGGCTTGGGTGGTTACAGCACATAAATTTAACAGAATATTGAAATTACGAATATTAATGCCTTTGTTTTATTATCAGAAACCTTCTTCTAAAAAATCTGAATAATTCGAACAGTCCACCATTGCCATTAAACAATTCAAAATATGATACACCCACGTCGCTCGGGGTCGAGAATCGATGCGATGTGGCGACATCGGCGTAGAAGGCAGTCGCTCCACTGGTAACTGAGGAGTCGGGGTAACGGAGACGGCGCTCGCATCGTGTGCCGTCACGCTGATAATCTTGTTATCGAGTCTNGCGCTCGCATCGTGTGCCGTCACGCTGATAATCTTGTTATCGAGTCTATCAACACTTGCGCTCACTTCGCTACTTAATCCCTCAATAAATGCTCGCATAGCTTTCATGTATGTGCACATTTTTCTCGTTATCTTTCACTGCGATGGTAGCATAAAACAGTCTTAATATTTTGTCGTGCAATTTATTACAATAAATTAGTTTCAACATCACTAATTACCAGCCCATTGCCTAACTTTTTTACAATTGAATGCCTCCATCATATTTCTGACACCTGTGTTACAAGACACCAGTGGGGCTTATCCGAGTTCATGAGGGATGGAGGTCCCAGTAAGAAACTAATAACTAAATTTTGTTTTTCTTAATTTGCTATAAATATTCACATGGCTATTATTTACAACATAAAACTATCTATCTCCACTATTACTCTTGTAATCTTTGTAAGCGCAGTATGTAATGTCTAGCTCAATTCTAATTAAAGTCCTTATCAATGTCTCTTACATTGGTTACAGTCACTTAAATTAACAGTCATTATTTACACATATTCTGTCTGTCTGTATATATTGCCATCATTCCAAATGTCTGTCACTCACGCAACCAGTCCAATGGTCCCTCCCTTCAATCTCTCTCTCCACTGTACCGATGCTCGCAGTCTGCGGGCTTCACTCTCGCTGGGCATTGTCGTCGTCACTCGTCGCTCCGCTGGCTCGTCGTCGCTTCACTGTCTTCGCATACATGGCTTTCGACCAAGACGGTTTCTCACACCCCGTGTCACGCTGAGAGAAGCTAGGAAAATGACCAAAAAGTAGTTAGAAATAGGGTATTGTAAGCAGGGACGCCGGGGGCGGGATATGGGGACGAGCTATAGCCATCTTGGATAACGTCATTTTTCCCTTTTTACTCTAGGAATTTCCCTTTTTCCCCTCGAAAATGGCCAAATTTCCCGAATTTGCCTTAAAAAAATATGTCTTGCACAATCCGGCTGACATTGCACATGGACCCTCAATGTGGCTAAGTGACTCCTTTTTGGGCAAATGAGGAGTGAGGAGTGACATTCGCGCTCTTATCATTCCATACCAGCATCGGCCATCTTGTTCCCTACTTCATGCTCTTGCATTCCAAGCGAGGAGGTTTTCTCCGAGTCTTCCCGAATACCTTGCAACTGGCTTCGTGAGGCTCTCGAAAGGGTCTCGGCCCTGATTGACTACGCAAGGCTCTCGAAAGGGTNATACCTTGCAACTGGCTTCGTGAGGCTCTCGAAAGGGTCTCGGCCCTGATTGACTACGCAAGGCTCTCGAAAGGGTATCTGCCCTGGTTGGCTATGCGAGGGTCTCATTGCGTACTTACAATCATAGTTAACTATAATTTACGAACCGTTTAAAATACAGTCATCATATTCATAACATAGACATCACCTTTGGCAAGGAAAATGATCGCAAAGTCATTTATGCNGTTTAAAATACAGTCATCATATTCATAACATAGACATCACCTTTGGCAAGGAAAATGATCGCAAAGTCATTTATGCCCTATACGATCTTATAAGCCTGGTAGGCAGTAATTTCCAAACCGTTTAAGATAGTCACCAAATTCGTCACAAAGGCATCACTCCCGACAAGGAAAATGATCGCAGGGTCATTTATGCCCTAAGTGCACTTATAAGCATATTTGACCGTTATTTCCGAACTGTTTGAGATACAGTTACCATATTCGTAAAATACACATCACCTGCGACAAGGAAAATGACCGCAGGGTCAAGTATGACCTAAGTGCACTTATAAGCATAGTTAGATATAATATCCGAACCATTTAAGATACAGACATCAAATTCGTAACATAGACACCACCCCAACAACGAAAATGTCCGCAAGGTTAAGTATGGCTCAAGAGCACTTATATGCATAGTTGGGTGTAATTACCGAACCCTTTAAGATATAGTCACCGAATTCCACTTATAATGAAAATAACCGCAGGGTCAAGTATTCCCTAAGCATATGTATAGACCTAGTTGGCTGTAATTTTCGAACCATTTAAGATACACTCACCAAATTCAAAACATAGGCATCACTCCCGATAACGAAAAAGGTCGCAAGTGTCAGGTATGACCTAAGCACACTTATATACAAAAAAAACCTCGATGGAGTGACAGTCCATAATAGTTATATCAGTGTTGATATCATGCCAAGAAGTTTAGTAACAAGCTAGAATGCACGTCTACATGAAAGAGAACGAAATATCACAAGTATCAACCACAAAAATAAATACAATTGCGATACTTGTTATACGACATGTAAAGACGGTTTTCCTTTACTTGTCACCAAACAACGTACATTTAAACCATTAGTCGCGCAAGAGAGACGTCACTGCTGCATGCTGATGCAAACATATATAAAAATAGTTATGAATCAAATAGTTGTAAGCATGGAAAACGAGGTAATCGAATTCTGGAAGACTCTGAGAAAACCTTNAAAATAGTTATGAATCAAATAGTTGTAAGCATGGAAAACGAGGTAATCGAATTCTGGAAGACTCTGAGAAAACCTTCTCGCTTGGAATGCAAGCGAATGAAGTAGGGAACTATATGGACGCTACTGGCCAGGAATGACTGAGCGGGATGTGTGGTACTGGCTGGGAAAATGGCAGATGTTGGCAAGGAATGACAGAGCAGGATGTTGACTCGTGACGTCATCCAAGATGGCCGCTGCCAGTCCTCCAGTCCCCGCCAGGACGCCAGGTGACGCCGAAGGAACTATTTCTAACTACTGATATAAAATATCGTGACAGTTTATTCTGTGTTTAAAAATCATTAGAGGAGAAAAGGACAAAAACGCTTACATACACTTTTAGCGGGAATAACAGAGGAATTATTAAAGACAGTCTGATAGTACTGCTTTTATTTGAAAATTTGACAACGCCTGGTCTCTGCGAATGTTAATAACATCTACAAATGTTCTAATTGTCCACCACCAGCAGCAATACCTCGTTTGCAACGCTGTGGGACAGTACTACAAACAGTAGGTACAGTTTCCACGGAAGATGATTTCACAGACTGTCCAGTATCTTATCTCATGGCATCAAGTGTGCATGGCTTTGTGGCGTACACAGCTTTCGTCAGAGTTCCCCACATGTAAAAATTTAACGGCGTTAAACCTGGAAATCTGGGCAAATACTAAACACTTCCTTGTCGGCCTATCCGCCTACTAACAAATGCTTCATCCAAGAGCGACCTTATGTCTCGATGATAATGTGTTGGTGCACTGCCCTGCTGGTAAAAAGCAATTGTCATTTGGGTAGAGTTGGTGAACAACTGGAACAATGTTTTCCTGCAACATGCGGTAATTTTAAATTATCGCCGTTCCATCAAAGAATAATGGCCCTACATGTATTCTGGCAAACATAGAACACCACGCTGTTAACCCAGGGAATTTTTTTGTTTGCTCCACCACAATGTGAGTCATTTCATTTGCACAGTATACTCAGTTCTGGCGGTTGACAGTTCCGTTAAATGTATTGGTTTTCTCATCGGTGGTTTGTTAGTGAATTCATTTTACATGCAACAGCAACGGGTACAAGACAACCCGCTCGCAAAATTCGACACGCATATCTACGCCATATTCATTAATAGCATGAATTAACATGGAAAAAAGGATGGACACCTGTTTTACTGACATCTGACTCACATGCAGCTTGTCGTACTGACTTCGACTTATTGGGGGAATGTAGGAATGTGTGCAGCACAGCCCCCACACTTTCTTCGTCCGTTTTTCGTTATCTTTCTGCCGCACCGTCCTTTCTTCACATCACACACACTCGTACGTCCCTCTCAAACTTGTCACATAATCGTGTCATTGTTACACGTGATGGTGGCGCAGTTTCGGATTTTGCCNACGTACGTCCCTCTCAAACTTGTCACATAATCGTGTCATTGTTACACGTGATGGTGGCGCAGTTTCGGATTTTGCCCTCCATCATTTATGCGTCTCAATCATTTTCTCGCATTTCCAACAACACTTAAAAATCTACATACTATAATCGAAAGAAAACCGTGTCAACTCGGCCATTTCCTTTACAAATTTTGTGGTGTCGCTGGTGGCTGCAAACGGAACTGACAACAGTAGAATGGCTAAACACACTCGCCCACACCCACTGTTGTCATTATAACATTAAATATGTGCAGTTCCATTAGAGTGTCTTTAATAGTTTCGTTGTTATTCGCGCTAATAGTGTGTAAACATTAATTTTGGACAACATGTATATAAGCTACACAATTTAACAAAGCATTTATTCCCAATGAAATCGGGAGATGAGTTGGAGAAAAAATAGTAGATGTTCAAGCATTGGAAAATGAGAAAAGGGTGGAATGTAATAAGATAAATACAATGTGACAAAGCACTTCACCAAAGGATAGAAACAAGAGTGTGGGTTTTACTAATCCGTGTAAAGGAAAATTAGGTGAGACATTTCAGTTTTGTTANCAAAGGATAGAAACAAGAGTGTGGGTTTTACTAATCCGTGTAAAGGAAAATTAGGTGAGACATTTCAGTTTTGTTAATATCACAAACTTTAAATCTTGATATGTTTTTAAAAAAATGTGATATATGCAGTATGAAGCAAAAGTGGTTTGGATNATATCACAAACTTTAAATCTTGATATGTTTTTAAAAAAATGTGATATATGCAGTATGAAGCAAAAGTGGTTTGGATTTGGAGTTATCTAGGCTCCGGTAGCTTACGTTTAAGCCAAGTTATGTATAAATCAGAAAAGGATAAAGATTAGAAAAGGATAAAAATTCGGTATTTGATATAGTGAATATGGAGTGAGGATATTGTCTGGTAATTAAGGAAGCATGCTGGAAAATTAGTAGGGAGTTAGGATAACACACTAACCTTTCTTTATTTTTGTTTGGTTTGCGCAGGCTGTCTGTGCTTAGTTCTTGCGATAATGTTAATAAGTGTTGACTACGTTATGACAGAAGTATCCAGTTAATCTTGCTGTGCATCAGGAGCGATAATACCTTGGACGATGCTTCGTAATTTTTGTAGCTTTTATTATATTACAACAAACTGAGCCCAGCGTAATTATTGTGGGCAATATATAAGTGATTTAACATGTTACTTAAACAAGTACATGAATTTTAGTATGATTCATTCTGAAATAAAGCTAATTTTTTTGTTTATATCGCAAACTGTATTGGTAGAAGTTTACAAAGTAGTATATTTTATTAATGGCTTATTTGTTAAATCATTAACTTGTTTTGTTGTGGTTTTCAGTGCCACTGAATGTTAGCATTTACTTCCTTACAAAGTATGACATGATTTCCTGTTTTCAAAAATAACTGTATTTTTTTTTTTGTGTGTTTTGTAGCTTCCATGTGAAACGTCTATATATTGGATCCAACATGGGATGATGATGGTTGTGCCTTACTACTTAATACGGTTAGGAGGTAAGTATTTTCTTATAAAGACGTATCAGAAAAATCTGCTGCATCCTCCATAAAATTTCGATTTATTTTCTAGGTCATTGTAACTGAAAATACCTTGAATGTTTCTTCAACAAGGGAAGGTAATTCACAAATAAGATTGGTGTGGTACTTTCAATATACTTGTAATACTTATTCCAAACACCGAATTAAATTATTCGAAGTGTGCGTGAGTTTTTTCTCTCTCATTTAATGCGAGTGTGTGTGTATAAAGGAAGCCAAACAAAAACGAAGGGAATTAAGTGAAAATCTGTGTACAGTATAAAACATCATTTTCTGTGGTAAATATTATAAAAATATGTTTAACTTAATTCCGTTTAGACTTCGCCACACTTTTATTCTTAGACTTTTTGATCCTAATTTATTTAGCTGATATGTCATAATTAAAATAGTCGTATATGCTGTGATAATCAATTTTTTTATGTAATGGTTAGAACGTCCAATTGAATGTGAATTGTATTTTATTTCAAAAAGAAAATTTTATGTAATTATGCTTTGTTAGCGAGACAACTGTGAGATGGTGCTTTATGTATATGGNCAAAGGATAGAAACAAGAGTGTGGGTTTTACTAATCCGTGTAAAGGAAAATTAGGTGAGACATTTCAGTTTTGTTATTATCACAAACTTTAAATCTTGATATGTTTTTAAAAAAATGTGATATATGCAGTATGAAGCAAAAGTNGTTTTGTTATTATCACAAACTTTAAATCTTGATATGTTTTTAAAAAAATGTGATATATGCAGTATGAAGCAAAAGTCGTTTGGATTTGGAGTTATCTAGGCTCCGGTAGCTTACGTTTAAGCCAAGTTATGTGTAAATCAGAAAAGGATAAAGATTAGAAAAGGATAAAAATTCGGTATTTGATATAGTGAATATGGAGTGAGGATATTGTCTGGTAATTAAGGAAGCATGCTGGAAAATTAGTAGGGAGTTAGGGTAACACACTAACCTTTCTTTATTTTTGTTTGGTTTGCGCAGGCTGTCTGTCCTTAGTTCTTGCGATAATGTTAATAAGTGTTGACTACGTTATGACAGAAGTATCCAGTTAATCTTGCTGTGCATCAGGAGCGATAATACCTTGGACGATGCTTCGTAATTTTTGTAGCTTTTATTATATTACAACAAACTGAACCCAGCGTAAAAATTGTGGGCAATATATAAGTGATTTAACATGTTACTTAAACAAGTACATGAATTTTAGTATGATTCATTCTGAAATAAAGCTAATTTTTTTGTTTATATCGCAAACTGTATTGGTAGAAGTTTACAAAGTAGTATATTTTATTAATGGCTTATTTGTTAAATCATTAACTTGTTTTGTTGTGGTTTTCAGTGCCACTGAATGTTAGCATTTACTTCCTTACAAAGTATGACATGATTTCCTGTTTTCAAAAATAACTGTATTTTTTTTTTTGTGTGTTTTGTAGCTTCCATGTGAAACGTCTATATATTGGATCCAACATGGGATGATGATGGTTGTGCCTTACTACTTAATACGGTTAGGAGGTAAGTATTTTCTTATAAAGACGTATCAGAAAAATCTGCTGCATCCTCCATAAAATTTCGATTTATTTTCTAGGTCATTGTAACTGAAAATACCTTGAATGTTTCTTCAACAAGGGAAGGTAATTCACAAATAAGATTGGTGTGGTACTTTCAATATACTTGTAATACTTATTCCAAACACCGAATTAAATTATTCGAAGTGTGCGTGAGTTTTTTCTCTCTCATTTAATGCGAGTGTGTGTGTATAAAGGAAGCCAAACAAAAACGAAGGGAATGAAGTGAAAATCTGTGTACAGTATAAAACATAATTTTCTGTGGTAAATATTATAAAAATATGTTTAACTTAATTCCGTTTAGACTTCGCCACACTTTTATTCTTAGACTTTTTGATCCTAATTTATTTAGCTGATATGTCATAATTAAAATAGTCGTATATGCTGTGATAATCTATTTTTTTATGTAATGCTTAGAACGTCCAATTGAATGTGAATTGTATTGTATTTCAAAAAGAAAATTTTATGTAATTATGCTTTGTTAGCGAGACAACTGTGAGATGGTGCTTTATGTATATGGNGTATTTCAAAAAGAAAATTTTATGTAATTATGCTTTGTTAGCGAGACAACTGTGAGATGGTGCTTTATGTATATGGTATTAGGTCGGCACTGTTATTTTTATTGTGTAACATATACTTGTTGATTGATCCTCAGTCATGTATGCATGTAACTAAATATAACTGAAGCATAACACACTAAATATTTCTCACTAAAGGGATATCTGTCGAAGCGTAGCCAAGCGGTTGGCTATGTTATCCTTCTAATACCCAGGAACCCACCGTACACATTCAGAAACTTCTCGAACTGAAGTACTTCGAAGTGTTCCGAGTACTCCAAAATGATTGTTTATTTTCGAGTTTATTCAGGTAGAGTACGAGTCGCAATCACGTAACTCCGCCGCTCCAGAAACTGCGTTTCTTTTCGAGTTAATTCGAGTAGAATATCGGTCGTAATCACTTAACTTTCCTGCTAACCAGTACCGTGAAAACTCCTGATCTTCATTGTATTAATGCTTCTTGTCTTCCCGGTTGCATAAGTTTCAGCGCCATGAATGCCAAGCTACATGCAGAGCGTCATGGAACCATGCTTGTATGACGTGGCTCAAAATTCCTGTTCCCTGTAGTCATAGATTCACAAAGGCAGTGAAATAATGTAATTTGAGGTTCTTATTTGTATACGTGTAGGCACTAAAAAAATTGTGGGCCTATGACTTTTTAGTCTTTTTTTTTTTATTCTGTTATTCTTAAACATTTGGGGAAAAATTCTCTTTTTATTGAATTTTTAATTGCATTCTAAACTGTATAGTGAAGTTATTCGGAATGAAAATACATCCATACCTTCACTCTAGCATTGACTCTTCATACAATTCTTTATACAACATGTAAAACATCGAAACTACATACATTATGCAACTGAATAGCACCAAAAACCGGCTGTTGCAGATTATTTATTTTAAAAGTCGAAATCCCTGGAATGGTATTTAGACTTTGGAATTTGAGCAGAGCCACTGGATTTATCGTAAATGTTACGGACAGTGTAATATGAAACGCTGAGTGACCGGGAAGCGTGTAACTGAATTAAATCTGCGACCGCCGCAAAACTTGTTATATCTATCAAATTGTGTTGTTGATATTAGTTCTCTTAGTTGCTAACCATATATTATTTTATATCCATCATCAACGCTGACAATAAATATAAATCTTTTTTAGACCAGTGAGAACGTAATTTTAAGAATGCCGTAATATTTTGTCGCGTGGTCGCTAAGAAGTACAAGACATTGTTTATAAAAAAATATATAGGCCTGTAGAAGAAATACTTGAATGCCTTTGTCGCCTGATTCTTTGTACGATTTCTGGTACTTGCACTGTCGATGTGTGTACCAGTTGATATAAACATATGTCCACAGCGCAATGGTAAGGCCCGGCGGAAGTTCATTGGCGATCACTGCTGTTTTTAATCAATATTGTTGCTTAATATTTACGATTATCGTGTATTCAAGAAACGATACTATGTTGTTGGCGCCACCCTGGTCTGGCCAGAGCAAGTATTTAAAGTAATGTATTGTTCTTGACTCTCCAGTCTTTTTATTTAAAATTGTTTTCGAATAGAAGTGTTGCAGTATCATGTCTCTTACGGTGACCTTAAACTTTTATGATGGGTTATTATAATTNTTGTTTTCGAATAGAAGTGTTGCAGTATCATGTCTCTTACGGTGACCTTAAACTTTTATGATGGGTTATTATAATTGACATCAGGGGAGTAATATTGGATACAATTTGGAGAGATATTTTGCTTGACTCCGGGTAACATCATAATAATGTAAGAGTTTTCTTGCCNTAATATTGGATACAATTTGGAGAGATATTTTGCTTGACTCCGGGTAACATCATAATAATGTAAGAGTTTTCTTGCCAACTCATATTCCAAAAATCATCAAACGTGTTTGCTATCGGTTGTTGCGTTGCAATAAAATTCGCATTGTTATCAATTCCGTTTACGTAGCTAGCATGTATGTAGTCCCGAATCCCCACTTTCAGATGTCAAAATCACTACGGAAATATCCCAACGTGGGATTTCCGTGTAGGGGCTCTTTTCTGTGTTTTCACTCTTCTTAAAGCTTTCGATAGTATCTGATATTGGCGTATTGACGATGCAGTAGTATTAGCGAAGAATCGTGTTCATGCAAATGTGTCCTTGTGCTCGTTGTAAATAATCGCCGGCACTATAACTATCGATGATGATAGTAGCCTTTTTTATAAAAAAAAAAAATAAAAAAAAACCTATCACTGGACTCTGCAAGACAAGAGGTAGACTGCAACAGTAACGCTATTTACAATGAGTGTTCTTCAACTCAGTCAAGCTTTATATACACTGAAGAGCGAAAAAAAACTGGTACACCTGCCTAATATCGTGTAGGGCCCCCGCGAGCACGCAGAAGTGCCGCAAGACGACGTGGCATGGACTCGACTAATGTCTGAAGGTATGCAGGAGGAATTGAAACTGCGCCAATTTGAGAAAGGGTTGCACGTCTGTCACGTTTAATGATTATCGTCAGTCGTAGTTTGTCCCGTTCTTTCGCGATCTTTTTCCGCCCGCAGCGATGTCGAAGATTTGATGTTTTACCGGGTTCCCGATATTCACGGTACACTCGTGAAATGGTCGTACGCGAAAATTCAAATTTTATCGCTACCTCGGAGATGCTATGTCCCATCTCTCGTGCGCCGACTATAACACCACGTTCAAACTCACTTAAATCTTGATAACCTGCCATTGTAGCAGCAGCAACCTATCTAGCTGCCGACCGCATCGCGTTACTCTGACTAGTTCCATACCTCTGTTATTCGCATACGCACGCGTATACCAGTTTTTCTGGCTCTTCAGTGTAGTTGCTGTTATTATAATTACTGGATTCTGGGAATAACTTGTGGTTTATTATCTGAGTATCGATGACTAATACAGTACACCACGCCACATCATCATGTTGATAACGTTGCTGCCGTGTGTGCAGCAATAACTACTACATATTTTCGTCGTTCAATCTCAAATGACTCCATGTTTGTTTATTTCACAGCAGAATTTCTTTATTGTACTGTACCTTTTACAAGCGCAAGACTTCAAAGTGACTCAGGATTATATAAGTAGTAAGTGTTGATTATTTGGAGTTCTCGATAATCGAGCTGTTCAAAAAGTCGGACTCTTTGAATTCCAGAACTTTTGGCACGTAAGGTGTCGCACATACAGATGCCTGTCGGTCAAAACAACTCGTAAAATCAAGTATCTGATGCTCGCTTCAATATTTATCGTTATTCCCTCAAACACGCAAAAATGCTATCATTAGCGGAGCATAGTTTACCAGGTGTGCATCTTCGTCGTTTCACGGAATATTTTTACTTCCCATATTTTATAAACGCCGGCAATGAAGTTTTAACAGTAAGTAATTTTTTTTGTATAGGATATTCTAGGCAGTGATAAAGTCTTGGTTATATTTTTTTTTTGGTTGGTTTTAAAAGCTACAAAGTCGATAGTTAGCCATCGTATTAATGAGCCAATAGAATTGCTTCAGTTTCGTCACACTGGGATCACGTGACGTTAGGCGNTGGTTGGTTTTAAAAGCTACAAAGTAGATAGTTAGCCATCGTATTAATGAGCCAATAGAATTGCTTCAGTTTCGTCACACTGGGATCACGTGACGTTAGGCGGCAAGCGCAAACAGCGTCGATTTAAGTATATCACAACACGTACTGATGTGTGGACATAAATATATTTTAAGCGTCTTAACGCAGTGTTCAGTTGGATGTTCTAAATTTTTGGCGATTACACATTAATCTCGACTTAATTTGTGCGGCTTTTTACAGAAAAATTTATTAAAAAATACGATAATGGATTTGTGAGTTCTATAAACGTTAATATGTACAAGAAAATATTTTCTTTGAAGTCAGTTTGTTCAATACATGATGTGATCGAGTACGTTGACATGTTTATTGTTATTTAACGACTCACACAACCGTATTATGACTTCTTCGGAATTAAACTGTAAGATATTGATGGGTGGGATATATTAATCTCGTGTCGGCACAAGAATTTTCAATAAATGATAGCTACAAGAAGTAACACCTTTTCTGGCGTTTAACACTAAACAAAACAATAATTACAATCAGTCATTTCTTCGCTATATTTATACACAAAATATTTACACTTAAGCCTTTTTTGTTTGTGACAACTGTTGGCTAAGAATAATTGTCAAAATATTTAGATACCGTTTTTTATCATACGAAGTTTCCAATTTAGATTACACCAGAATTGTCAATAAAAGATGCAGTAATACATTATTACTTTATTATAATATAAATTGTAATCGGAAATAGTGATAATCGAGTGACGTTGCTGTCGGATTCTTATAGCCGTCTTTCCTAGTGAAACACTTTTTGTTTGTACTAGTTGACTCAAAGAAATGCCTATCGCACACAAAAGTCCAGTTCTTTTGACACCTTCACTACAATGTACCACACTCTGATTCAGCAGCTGAAGATTGTGCGCCGAGACTATCTTCTGTCTTTCACTGTTTATAGCTTCGACAAACTTGATTAACTCGACATGATTTTTTGGCGTATCGTCAACGGGCTAATTTTTCATGGCAATTTTTTCCCAAGTGTTCAGTGATGGATTTGAAAAACATTTAAACGACTCACCGCAACATGTATGTATTTGTTCTATAAATAAATATTTTACGAGCAGTCTACATCTTATATGTGTTGATAGAGTTAACAATTTTTATTACTACGATAAATATGGTACATCTGTGTTTTTACATCCTCAGCTATCTTTCATTATTACATAATCATAAAAACTGAAAGCAGGGTTTTAAATTACAAATAATAAATTTTTAATTTAATATATAACTTTATTTATACAATAAAAAGTAGAATATAAAACTTAAGATAACATATTACTCATCGTTACCAGAATAGTCCCAAATGGTTTGTAAATTCAACAATAAACTTTATATCTTAAGTGGAGCTGTCTTTTAACAAGTCTTCACTCTCCTCTATAAGTTGATTTTAATTACTCACACTTTTGAAATAGCAAAAAAATTTAGAACTACCTGCTAATAAACTTGTACAGTCGATTACAATGTAGTACGCATTAAATTAGCCTCATTTTATCTATAATAATCCATAACTACACAAATAAACTACAGGCTATTCTATACCCCAACTATAAGACTAAAATGCGTCCATCTAACAGCTGCATTCTTCTATCAATAAAGTAAACTTTCGCAATTTTAACTCGCGAGCTATTTCCGCCGCCAGCACAAAACACTAATACTCATGGTTCTACAACTGGCTTATTACCCAGTAGGGTGAAACGTTTTTTTTTTTTTAAATTCAATTCTAATAGTGCGGAAAAGTTGCATTTAACAATAATTTTTAGATATGCAAACCTTTTAGATCGATTTAAAAGCATCTTATGCTGCCACATCAATCCTAAAGTTTTATAAAATTGAGAATAATTCGCTCTCTAGCTGTTTTTGTTACAATAGCATTTTACACTAAAGTTGTAATTAGATTCAAATTTCCCGCGCATCCAAGACGAATGGAATCTAATCGCGTCGCGAGATATACTTCACTCTTTACCCGCCCCTCACCCCTTCTTCACAAAGTCAGTCGCTCGCGCCGCTTGATGCGTGAAGACAAATTGCAACTTGTAGTGCTAGCGGCTATCGTAAATCGTCTTAATTCGATTGTTTCTTAGTATATTAAGTACATTAGGTACTAATTTTATTATTTCTGTGAATGAAGTGATACAAATATTATGGAGACTAAAGGCCAAGTGAATACGAGGGAGAAACTGAATTGTGCTGTATTTGGTGCGCCTAAACCACTCTATGAGTCCGTTTTACCTACANTACGAGTCCGTTTTACCTACAGTTGACGATGTGATGAAGTTATATCTCTGGATAAAACACGAAATGAAATCTAAGAAACCTATGAAAGAACCATCTTTCAAATAAATTGCAACGGACGTTGTAGTAGAAGTAGAAAAGTTATGACAGAAGGCTTCAATACCGACAGTATCACACACACGAGTTCTCCAGATGTTGCGGTGTTACCATGATAAATATCGAGCATTGATAAAGAACTATAGACAGAGAAAAGGCCAAACTAGTCTCACTGCCAAGATTAAATCTTTTCAATATGACGCAAAATCGAAGTTGTTCGATATTTCCGCTTGCAAATGCGTTGATTTCCAAAAGTGTGTTTGCCCAAAAATCCGCAAGGTTCCAGAAGAAGAACGCGGGTTTCTATTGGACCAAAGAAGCCAACGCAAGATGATCATGGGCGCGGTAGATGTCGTTGCTTCAAGAACGAACGAACAGAAANACCGATTTATGAAGCCATATGGTACCGATGACGTCAATAAAATTATCAACTGAAATTACGATCTGTATTACTAGACTAATTGGCAATTAGCAGCCTTAAAATTACATCAGGATGAGCAAATACATAGAAACTGGACCTTTTATGGCAAATTAGCGAGAAATAAGGGGTTTTCCGTTATTATATTATCCCTTATCATTTGCGTACTCAGTAATGAAGCAGCCAGTCAAATTTGAATTAGTCAGATACACTAATGAGACTTTTTATGACAAAAATAATTAGGCCGTATAGGTTTCCCGGTATTGTTTTCGGCTATACGACTGTATATGTGTACCAGTTAACCACAAGTCAAACGCACAACCGACGAAATCGCAGATACTGGGTGCACCCAAGTGAATTCAAGACGGGAACGGGAAGGTGAACTTGAAACTCTGTTTTCCTATATTCGCACATCCAGTCCCGCCCAGTTGTTAAGTTACACGCGGCTGGAAGCCTGGCAGTCTTGAAAAGTTGCTTGGACATGTTCCGACCTTCGCTCACAGAGAAGAGTATTCGCACACCATTGTCCCCAGCATTTAGCCTTGCCTTGACACTAAAGTAGTTTCTCGCATTTATCGAAATAGCGTTTTCTGTTGTGATTTGTTTTGCAAAGTGCTTTCTGGAAATGATGTACATTTTCATTAACTAGGTACTGGTGACGATATTTTAGGAAGGCCGAATGCAAAGTACTGAAAGGGAAAAATTGTGGAGGGGTTGCTTATAACATAAAAAGACATGGATTTCTGTGTACATCACTGTGTCGTGAAATAGAGTAGACAAATGTAAACAACATGCATAATGTTAGGGTATCGACTCCCCCCCCCCCCCTAGTAGTATATAAAAAGTAAGGAAGTCTTCCAAGTCGTAAGTTTATTATGAATACGTAGAATCGCAGCAGGGCATTTTACATAAGTGGAATTACTGAATGTTGAGAGAGTAAGGTAAACATTGATTTGTGAAACTAGGATGGTAGGTAATTTAGTTTTCCTGTGGAAATGTGTGGCATAGAGTAATTAATTTTAGTGTGCCATGTAAACTACCGTGAATTTATAAGAAAAAAATTACCCTGCTAAATGAAGTATGTAATAATGATTAACACACTAAATATATACTACAAATTATTTACTTATATGTTATATGTTGATATTTGGATGACGAACTTAGAGTATCGATATACACACAGTTGGACAAACTATTGGCCTGAAAAATTATAGCTGTTGTTTCTATGGAGAGTATTACCGTACCAATCTGTTCATTTGTTTTTAATATCCTAGAAAATCGGCCTGAGATGCACAGCATCAATTAGCACGTTTTCTACATCCTCGCTTGACATCATATTGCCACAAATTGTGTAATGTAACAAAACACCTAGAAGCACTGTACCTCAGAAAGCTAAAAATACAAAGGATGCTGCGATCGAATGTATTCCTTCGGAGGCGCATTATTGTCGCTTACGATTAGTAAAAGAAAAAGTTCGTTAAATTTAAAGTACATTTTCTACATCGATATTTAACATAATTACTCGTTCCAAGTTATTTATTTTCGACTGTAATTATACCGGTGAAGTTTTCCCGATGCCAAATTTCTGAATATTTGTTTACTTTTTTCGGTCCAACAACACCACTTGTAATCTACACTGGAGAGCCAAAAAAAACTGGTATAGGCGTGCGTATGCAAATAACAGGTATGTAACCAATCAGAGTAACGTGATACAGTCTGTAGCGCCTATATAAGATAACAAGTGGCTGGCAAAGTTGCTAGATCGGTTACTGCTGCTACAATGGCAGGTTATCAAGATTTAAGTGAGTTTGAACGTGGTGTTATAGTCGGCGCACGAGAGATGGGACATAGCATCTCCGAGGTAGCGATAAAATTTGGATTTTCGCGTACGACCATTTCACGAGTGTACCGTGAATATCGGGAATCCGGTAAAACATCACCACTTCGACATCGCTGCGTCCGGAAAAAGATCGTGAATGAATGGGCAAACGACGACTGACGAGAAACATTAAACATGACAGACGTGAAACCCTTTCTCAAATTGGCGCACATTTCAATGCTGGGGCATCAACAAGTGCTAGCGTGCGAACTATTCAACGGACTATCATTGATATGGGCTTTCGGAGCTGAAGGCCCACTCGTGTACCGTTGTTGACTGCACGACACAAAGCTTTATGCCTCGTCTGGGCCCGCCAACACCGCCATTGGACTGTTGATGACTGGAAACACGTTGCCTGGTCTGACGGGTCTTGTTTACAATTGTATCGGGCGGATGGGCGTGTACGGGTATGGAGACATTCTCATGAATCCATGGACCCTACATGTCAACAGGGGACTGTTCAAGATGGTGGANTGCGACCGAACTGGTGTTTCTGACAGAAGTGCAGCGTTAATCGCTAGTGCTGTTTTACAAGATGTTGGAATCATACCAAAAGAAGACACGACGAAGGTAATATACAGGATGAAAGTAAGAAGACAGCGAGAAAAAAACCGCGAAAAACTCCAGAAAAGAGATATGGAAAATACCGAACTGCTTCAGGGCTTGTATTTTGATGGAAGAAAGGACGATACGATTAAGATCGAGAAAAAAGCTGAAAAATCATACCGAAAAACGGTAAAAGAGGAACATTATTCTTTGATCCAGGAACCAGGTTCTATTTATATCGGGCACGTAACTCCATCATGTGGTACTGCTAAATCTGTTTCTACATCGATTATTGCGCATTTGGAAAACAACTACTTTGGTTGTTCAGAACTGGCTGCTGTTGGTTGTGATGGTACAGTTGTTAATACTGGACATAAAAATGGGGTAACCACGAAGATAGAATCTTTTCTCGGGCGACCAGTTCAGTGGCTGATATGTCAACTACACGCCAGTGATTTTCCTTTACGTCATCTCTTTCAACACTTAGATGGATCAACGACCGGCCCACGCGAGTTTTCAGGCACTATCGGAAAAAAACTGGTCGGTTGCGAAAACCTCCCTGTAGCAGCGTTCCATCCAATTGTCACAGAGATGGCTGCCATTTACAAGAAGGATTTGAGTACAGATCAGAAATATTTACTAGAAATCTGTAACGCTGTTGCAAGTGGCATCTGTTCTGAAAGTTTGTCTCTGAGAGATCCTGGTCG
>NQII01000273.1:987143-999959 GCA_002778355.1 Clitarchus hookeri | reverse complement strand
CTGCCATTGACAAGAAGGATTTGAGTACAGATCAGAAATATTTACTAGAAATCTGTAACGCTGTTGCAAGTGGCATCTGTTCTGAAAGTTTGTCTCTGAGAGATCCTGGTCGGATTTCGCACTCTAGGTGGCTGGCAGCTGCAAACGGGATTCTTCGCCTCTTTGTTGGAACTGAGAAACCAACTCGCAATCTGGAAATACTGGCCGAATACATAGTGAAGGTATACGCTCCCGCTTGGTTCGACATAAAATGCCATCCATCCTGTAAAGACGGCGCAAAACATGTTTTGAAAACCATCCACGCGTCGCGCTGCCTGAACGAAGACTTGAAGGCGGTTATAGACCCTGTTATTCAGCGCAACAGTTACTTTGCGCACCTGGAAAACATTTTGCTGGCAATGATTTCCGATGAGAGGAAGCACATTCGGGAGCTTGGCTTACGAAGAATTTTGGCGGCGCGGGCTAGCACACAAGAAAGTCGTACTTTCGTTATTCCCCCTTTAAACTTTGAAGCTCTGGAGTACGAAAACCTGATTTGTTGGCAGTCTTGTACTGTAACTGAGCCTCCGCTTACGTTCTCAGTTAAGCAAAAAGAACTCGAGGATTTAATAAATTCAGGAGAGACAAACTTGGCGTTTCCGAAGTTTCCTTGCCACACTTAAGCCGTCGAAATATGCGTCAAATTGGTCACGGAAGCTGTTTGTGGAAATGTCAAGAGAGACGGCTTTATTCGTTGTAGGCTGGAATCCCGAAAAGTAATGCCTAGATTCGAGACAAAAGTTGATTATGTAGTATAAAGACAAGACTTTACCTTTAATGTAAGATAATTAGTATAGGAAAACTTCGAGGTATTTGTGGCAGCACAAGATATTTTTTGTTTTTTTTAAAATAATTTTACATGTTTATTGTAGAGCCTAAAAGGCAACTTATTTGCGCTATTAAAAATGACTTGGAGAAAAAAAAAAAAAATTTTTTTTGCCTTTTCGTTCCACCCTATTGCCCAGTCTTCTCCCGTCACTTTATGCACTGCAACCCTCGGGCGGTTCTTCACTATTAGCCCCAGCGTTTCCCAAACTCGCCGTCGTAGCTAGCTTTGTCCTCTCGTCTGTGAGCTAACTGGTAGGCGGCGAACTGCGCGTGGCTTTGTTTTCCCAATAGAATACTCGGCTGACGGCATAACCACGCCGCTAGTTCGTAATTTTTTTCTCGCGAACTCTTTGCTGAAGTACAGTCTGACCTGTGGTGGTGTTCCTGGCGCCGGGGTCCGCGCCCAAGGCGACGAGCGTTTCAATTAAATACGTTGCCCGCGGCGCAATATTCCTAGATACGGCGTCGTGGATGCAGTAATGTCCTTCGCGGTTTTTTTACGCCAAGGAGGACTCTGTAACGTCTACAAATTCACCGATGCGATTCAGCAGTACCTGGTGTTCCTTCGGCCGCTGTCTCATGAAAGATAGTTGCTCCTGTCGACTGGTTTCGACCGAAAATTTCGATAGTCGTAGACGTAGAGGATTCAATTTTTTTTTAAGTTGACTACTATGTAATGTATCTCGAACAAAGCGTACTAAAATACTAAGATATTTTTTTCGGCGCTATTTATTTATACTCCCGTTATCGGGACACTCTGGATAGGTATCGATGTTTGTCTACGCAATCTCATATATTANTGTCGACAACTCGCCATTTGGGTTTCCCCAACGTACAGTCCACGGTTAGAGGTTATCATTCATTTATTCTCAGTAAATAATATGATAATAGAGCATAATCAACCCAAAATTATTTATATTATTCAGATTGAATTGTAACAACAACGCTTCTAGGGTAATATTTTAAGGTAAAATAAATTTGAATGCGCAGTAAAATCTTTTCCGTCAAACATGGACGTAAACTCTAAACAGGTATGTACGCTTCACTGATTATTCAGTGGTACCTATATTTCAACATTTTCAGATAGCGCTTTTATGCATAATCTTGCGCTACTAAAAACTCATATATTATGTTTCGAGTTCATCCCTATGAATTTAGAGATAGGCTAATGTGAAATTAAATTTTTTTTACTGGTAATCTGTTACCAGGATGGGTATTCATTGCTCAGCACAGAATACCAACTGAACGTCGGTTTTCCTTATCTACCACGTGTACAGTTGGTACTTGTATAACTATTACCCAAGATGTGTTACACACACATATTTATCATATGATAACAGTAAATGGGTGGTTTTTCTTCCACGCCATGCGCAAAATAGGTACTTGTATATTTATTGAAATATTAAATTTTGAAGTAGTCATCTTTCAAATTTTATTTTTTTTTTCACGTTTAATCGTAACAGGACTTCATAACTAACTCTTAGGTATGGTACGCTATTTGTGGTTATCGCTTCAAATAAATTACAATAAATGTGGTTAACCGATTCCGGTATACGTAACTGATCTACGAAGAGTTCAAGTTAAACAAGGCAAATAAATCACACCATGCTACACGTAAGAGCCATTTTTGTTTAACCAGCTACAGTAGATACAATATTTTTTCATGTATTAATAATTTTATTTATATATTTTATTCAACGTCAACCTATGACAACCGACGTTATAGTCAAGATCATCAAAACTTCATAATAGAACTAACGTGGATCATGAAGAGAACTGAAAAAAAAAATCATAAATAGTGGTGCTAGATGAAAACACACTTATTTCGTACAATCGGTTCACCATGAGCATGCTCTTGTAGGTGTAATGTGTTAAAAACAGGAAAGCTTTCAGTGGTCTCATTATAATTCAGGTGATATGTTACAAAACGTATGACCTTTTAATTAAAAGTAGTTCATTATGATTAATGATTCTCGCAAGACGGTATCTTTTACAATTGTTGACTTTAAAGTTATCAGTTGGCGGTATTTCCAAAAAAAATAATTAGAAAACAAAACTTGGTCAGTTTATCAGCACAGGAAATTGTGGTCAAATGTCGTCAAAATAATCTCCGGAACGGAGCTCGACTCCAGTGACCTTATTATTGATAATAGAATTGTTGTTATTAAATCAACCGAGAAGTGCCCGACGAAAACAACTATTATGGATGCTGTTTTATTCACAATTCCAAAAATTGCGCTGTAAATATTATTTCCGAGTTGTAACTGGGTGTCATTGCTCAGAACTAATTAAAAATAATTTATCAAATGAGGTAGAAAATTTTTTTTTATATGTAGTAGGTACCGATTTATGAAGCCATATGGTACCGATGACGTCAATAAAATTATCAACTGAAATTACGATCTGTATTACTAGACTAATTGGCAATTAGCAGCCTTAAAATTACATCAGGATGAGCAAATACATAGAAACTGGACCTTTTATGGCAAATTAGCGAGAAATAAGGGGTTTTCCGTTATTATATTATCCCTTATCATTTGCGTACTCAGTAATGAAGCAGCCAGTCAAATTTGAATTAGTCAGATACACTAATGAGACTTTTTATGACAAAAATAATTAGGCCGTATAGGTTTCCCGGTATTGTTTTCGGCTATACGACTGTATATGTGTACCAGTTAACCACAAGTCAAACGCACAACCGACGAAATCGCAGATACTGGGTGCACCCAAGTGAATTCAAGACGGGAACGGGAAGGTGAACTTGAAACTCTGTTTTCCTATATTCGCACATCCAGTCCCGCCCAGTTGTTAAGTTACACGCGGCTGGAAGCCTGGCAGTCTTGAAAAGTTGCTTGGACATGTTCCGACCTTCGCTCACAAAGAAGAGTATTCGCACACCATTGTCCCCAGCATTTCGCCTTGCCTTGACACTAAAGTAGTTTCTCACATTTATCGAAATAGCGTTTTCTGTTGTGATTTGTTTTGCAAAGTGCTTTCTGGAAATGATGTAGATTTTCATTAGCTAGGTACTGGTGACGTTATTTTAGAAAGGCCGAATGCAAAGTACTGAAAGGGAAAAATTGTGGAGGGGTTGCTTATAACATAAAAAGACATGGATTTCTGTGTACATCACTGTGTCGTGAAATAGAGTAGACAAATGTAAACAACATGCATAATGTTAGGGTATCGACTCCCCCCCCCCCCCTAGTAGTATATAAAAAGTAAGGAAGTCTTCCAAGTCGTAAGTTTATTATGAATACGTAGAATCGCAGCAGGGCATTTTACATAAGTGGAATTACTGAATGTTGAGAGAGTAAGGTAAACATTGATTTGTGAAACTAGGATGGTAGGTAATTTAGTTTTCCTGTGGAAATGTGTGGCATAGAGTAATTAATTTTAGTGTGCCATGTAAACTACCGTGAATTTATAAGAAAAAAATTACCCTGCTAAATGAAGTATGTAATAATGATTAACACACTAAATATATACTACAAATTATTTACTTATATGTTATATGTTGATATTTGGATGACGAACTTAGAGTATCGATATACACACAGTTGGACAAACTATTGGCCTGAAAAATTATAGCTGTTGTTTCTATGGAGAGTATTACCGTACCAATCTGTTCATTTGTTTTTAATATCCTAGAAAATCGGCCTGAGATGCACAGCATCAATTAGCATGTTTTCTACATTCTCGCTTGACATCATATTGCCACAAATTGTGTAACGTAACAAAACACCTAGAAGCACTGTACCTTAGGAAGCTAAAAATACAAGGGATGCTGCGATCGAATGTATTCCTTCGGAGGCGAATTAATCGTCGCTTACAATTAGTAAAAGCAAAAATTCGTTAAATTTAAAGTTTATTTTCCACATCGATATTTAACATAATTACTCGTTCCAAGTTATTTATATTCGACTGTAATTATACCGGTGAAATTTTCCCGATGCCGAATTTCTGAATGTTTGTTTACTTGTTTCGATCCAACAACACCACTTATAATATACACTGGAGAGCCAACAAAAAAACTGGTATAGGCGTGCGTATGCAAATAACAGAGGTATGTAACCAATCAGAGCAACGCGATGTGGTCGGCAGCACCTATATAAGACAACAAGCGTCTGGCAAAGTTGCTAGATCGGTTACTGCTGCTACAATGGCAGGTTATCAGGATTTAAGTGAGTTTGAACGTGATGTTATAGTCGGCGCACGAGAGATGGGACATGGCGTCTGCGAGGTAGCGATAACATTTGGATTTTCGCGTACGACCATTTCACGAGTGTACCGTGAATATCGGGAATCCGGTAAAACATCACCACTTCGACATCACTGCGGCCGGAAAAAGATCGTGAACGAACGGGACAAACTTTGACTGATGAGAATCATTAAACACGACAGACGCGCAGCCCTTTCTCAAATTGGCGCACATTTCAATGCTGGGGCATCAAAAAGTACCAGCGTGCGAACTATTCAACGGACTATCATTGATATGGGCTTTCGGATATGAAGGCCCACTCGTGTACCGTTGTTGACTGCACGACACAAAGCTTTACGCCTCGTCTGGGCCCGCCAACACCACCATTAGACTGTTGATGACTGGAAACACGTTGCCAGGTCTGACGGGTCTCGTTTACAATTGTATCGGGCGGATGGACGTGTACGGGTATGGAGACATTATCATGAATCCATGGACCCTACATGTCAACAGGGGACTGTTCAAGCTGGTGGAGGCTCTGTCATGGTATGGGGCGTGTGCAGTTGACGTGAAATGGGACTCCTAATACGTCTAGCTGCGACTCTGACAGGTGACAGATACGTAAGCATCCTGTCCGATTCCCTGCACCCATTCATATCCATTGTGCATTCCGACGGACGTGGACAATTCCAACAGGACAATGCAACACCCCACACGTCGAGAGTTGCTACCGAGTGGCTCCAGGAACACTCGTCTGACTTTAGACACTTCCATTGGCCACCTTAACCACCAGACATGAACATTATTGAGCATATATGGGATGCCTTGCAATGTTCTGTTCAGAAGAGATTTCCACCGCTTCGCACTCCTATGGATTTGTGGACTGCCCTGCAGGATTCATGGTGAGAATTGCCTCCTGCATACCTTCAGACATTAGTCGAGTCCATGCCACGTCGTCTTGCGGCACTTCTGCGTGCTCGCGGGGGCCCTACNCGATATTAGGCAGGTGTACGAGTTTTTTTGGCTCTTCAGTGTGTTTCGGCGGTTATCGCGTTCGAAATAATAGCTAAAAACGCTTCATGACGAATTGTTTTGGAATTTAGTGGCAGAAGGTATCTTTTGTTATAAATATATTATTTTTGTTTTATCTTGTCCAACATAATTTCAGCAAATTTCCGAATTTCATTACGCATGCGCAATAACTTTGACTTGTGGCGCGAATAACATCGGTCAACCACGTGCAAAGTGCTGGTCTAATGCTGGCCAGTTGCTGGTAAATATTAAAAGTTAGCCAACTCTGTCGCACCAGCACCAGCGCTGACGTCACAGCGGGTAAGCCAATCGGAATTCAGAATGGCACCGACCAACACCATATGAGCAATCCACCAGCTCATTGTAGCAGGGACTTAACTGTTCTCATAAAAAAGATACGGTGGCAACATAACTGTTTTCCCTTTCCCTCTGTCGTAGATACGGTGGCGAACATTCTCAGTTTTGCATCAAAGTAGTAACAAAGTGATAAATAAACAAAGTTTGCAATGTGGCACACTGTCGTAACCAATCAGATAAGTGAAACTGTGTACTCAGTAGCCGGCTGCTACAGCTGCACTGTATGGCGGTCAAGGTCACATGAACAGTTGAGTAGATTTGAGTCACAGACGCGTGTGCCGTGTGCTAGTACTAGAGACCACGCTCTCATGCTTTTCGTAGTGCGTGCCTTTAAGCACCTACATTATTGCGAATGCACATAAGTCGCAGGTTACATAACTCTGGGTGCTAAGTTTTCGTTCTGTCTTATAAATGGGAAAGTAACTTCCATAGTTTTCTTAATTGTGTTTAAGAACTTTCAAAAGACTACTTTAACTGGTAAGTGATTAATTTTCTGTCTCGTTCCAGTTAAATTGTTTGAAAAATGGCGTGTGGGGAGTGCACCCAGGGCAAGGCAACACCCTACGATCCAGCTGGGATCCATAGGTGACCGTCATCCCCGGACATGACATAGATGAGACCCTAGAATGGAGCGGCGGGGGAAACGGGAGTACCCCGAGAAAACCCGCCGGCAAGCGGCATCGTCCAGCACGATTCCCACATGCGAAAATCCGGGAGTGAACCCGCCGGGGATCGAACCCGGATCGCCGTGGTGGGAGGCGAGCGCCCTGGACCCACCGCTGGCCCTAAATTGTTTGAAATGCCTACGACCTATGGACCAAGCAAAAGCAGTCGCCCAGCATGGACACAGGAAGACTTAGATAACACTATCAGTGTGTTGCGAGATGAAATGAAATCAAATAAGGCCGGCTGCAAGGGAAAATAACATCCCGGAGAAAACGCCGCGCACTAGATTAACCACAGGGCGTTTCATAAAAGAGAAACTTGGTCAACCTCCATTATTAGGGGAAGACGCTGAAAGGAAGCTTGCTAGCCATGTTAAAATGCTTCAGGCAACAGGCTTTGCTCTAACTAGGAAAAACCTTAGAAGCATCGCTTATAACTTAGAAGTTTCAATGAATAAGGCACAGAGATTCAACAAGGAAACTGGGTTAGCGGGCTGTGATTGGTACACGTTTTTTATGAATAGAAACACAGATTTATGTGTTAGGAAATCTCAAGGCATATCAAATAATCGTGCAGAAGGAATGAACAAGGAAGAAGTTAAAGCCTATTTTGAGCTATTGCAGAAAACTTTGTTTGAAGATAATCTGCCCTGTAAACCAAGTATCGTCTACAACATGGATGAATCGGGTTTGTCATTGACGAATGAGCCTGGGCACGTTGTTGCTGAACGAGGCAGCAAAGATGTTCATGAAAGAAATTCAAAGGAAAGGGGCGAAACAGTTACTGTAGTTGCATGCTGTAATTTTGAGGACTCATTTGTACCACCCTACTGCATTTTCAAAGCAGTAAATAATAAAACAATGTGGGAAGAAGGGTTATAATAATGAGGAAGAAATCAGCATACATAGACGAATACATATTCGTGAACTGGCTCGAAAACTACTTCATTCCACCAAAGAATGCAGAGAAATGACTCCTCCTTTTGGATGGCCATGGTTCGCGTATCAACTTTCCAGACATAGTTCAAAAAGCTGTTGATAATTATATTTCTAATTTATTTCTGCCGAGTCACACAACACACTGCCTCCAGCCCCTTGATCGGACCTTCTTCAAGCCATTGAAGGCCTATTGGGCAGATGCTTGTAACAACTGGATGCTAAGCCACACCAGCATTGAACGTCACCACTTTGGAGTGCTCCTGAAGAGAGCTTGGTCTCGGGCCGCTACTGTAGAAAATGGTGATTCAGGGATACAGGAATAGTACCTGTAGACCCCTCAGTCATTCCAGATTATGCCTTTTTGCAATGGTCTGATCCAATTGACGAGTCCCTCCCTGAAGAAAGTGACACTTCCTTCGAAAGTGGCCACGACGATCCTCTTCCAATGGAGGGTAATGGTATCCCGCAACCTCTCCGATCAGGTGTTGCTACTGAATCTAATTCCACTTTTTTTGCTTTCAAACCGATGAAAACTGTCGCAACTTTTCCACCTCCATGCATCTCCAGCTAAGATGCGACACCAATCAAATTGATAAATTCAGTATCTCCCATACAAAATCGTGCTCCAGGAAAACGACCAGCAAGAAAACTATGTGTGCAACTAGTTACCCATCCTGATGTGATAAAAAAAAACAAGAAGAGGAAGAGAATGAATGCGAAAAAAACGTATTGCTGCAAAGGATGCGAAAAAATTAACAAAGGTTTCGGATAAGCCTAAGAAGGGCAATGCATGTAAATGTCTATCGAAACAATCTAAAAAAAAAAGTCTTTACTTTTGTCAAGACTTTTTTTGTAGATGCTTTTTGCCTCAAGTGGAGAAGTGGCAGTTTTTATGAAAACGAGTGCTGTGAATGTTTCGAGAACTATACAGACACTTTATCAACAGCATATTGGATTAAATGTACAAGCTGTGGTAGATGACTACATGAAAAANGGCTACATGAAAAATGTACCATGTATGGTTTAATTTGCAACATGTGTGGAAGATTAGAGAAAAATGAAACACAAGAAAATTTCAACAAAAAACATGTAAAGAACTACAAAAAACTTTCAACAGTTTGTGCATAATTTTTTTTGTTTTGAATTTCTTTAAAGGTTTGGTGCTTATGAGGCTGTGTTCTTTTTTTTTTTACTTTCGTGTTTAAAGTGTGTGATTTTGTGGGTACGGGGTGGGGGTGAAGGAAGCAGTAATATTTACTAGCACAAAAAAAGCAGAATAAGAGAAATTTAATTACATTCAATTTTTGGGCTTATTTGTAAATGTTTTTATAAGAATGTTTTTTTCGTTAAGAAGTAAACAAAAAAAATTTAGAGTACATAACTGTTATAGACTTAGTTGATTTTTTTTTTTTTTTACCGGTATCCGTTGCAATTGAAAATTTTTACATTGTTAAGCCAAATGCCCTTCCGCCCTATCATTGTCTTATCACTCACTTGTGGGAGATATGGCAAAAAAAAGGCGTTTTTTCGTTTTTAGTTTTTGACTAGGTTGGCATTATAATTTAAAATTCATTATTATTTTGCATATACACAAAACCATTAACATTTTTATTTCTGGTATTGGTTTTAGGGTAGAATTGATTTTGTATTTTTTATACACAAATCAAAAGGGGCGTCGTCTCTCCCAGGTTTACCTTACTTGTATCTCACAAACAGCGTGTGTTTTAGTTTGCTTGCACCAGCATACATTTCCAAAGTATATACGAGACATGGTACGGCATTACACCAGCATACCAAAAGTCACAGGATACGAGTCGAATTTCGGGAATTATAGCCCCTCCTCTAGCCCAGCAAAGTGCAATAACTCGTCGCGGCATCGATTCCACACGTGGACGAAACACCTGTGGATATATATGGTGACCCATGCCGTCTGGATAACTATCCACAGTTCCCTGCTATTTGCAGGTGCACGATCTTGGATGCAGATGGACCTCCTCACCGCGTCCCATAAATACTCTATGGGGCTAATCAGATGAACGAGGTGGCCACAGGAGTTTTTGAAACTCTTTAGAATGCTCTTCGAACCTGGGCTGATGAGACAGTGCATTATCTTGCCGGTATATCTCATCGTTGTGGGGATACGTGAAGTCCATGAAGGGCTGCAATGAAATGACATGACCGGCACACGCGTTATGTCAGAGCACAACTGACAGATCTGGACGCTTCCAAGACGTAATGGTACGGTAGCACCAACGACAATTACTTTTACATACTTCTATCCCATGACTTTTGGCTACAAACTTTAATGTCAAGTTGAAGTACCTTATGAAACCCAATTAATGTACTTTTAAGGCGGCCACCTGGATTGGCTGCCGAAAGATGTGCAGGGCTCCAGCAGAAAACATTTTATTAAAAAACCGTCCAACGTGTCTGAGTGTGAGGTCTGCTTACGAATAGCATTTAAGAAACGTTATGCATCTCTATGCGTTTTTCCGTTCCTCTATTTCTCTCTAAAGCATGTTTTTTGTGATATGTCTCAAACGGGTGTTTTCACAGTCATTTTTAGGTATGACCATTCCGGTACAAAGCATTAAAAATGGAACAGGGGCGTGCATCAAACATTTATTATTATTATTACGTCATAAAATGAGTGTGTCCGCTGAAAGTCTCATAGAAGCGCGTTAACGACAGCAAGACTGCACGCCAATTCAGTGCTTTGCGCCTAGAGGCGATGAGTCTGTTGATGCGCATGTCTCGGTCGCCCCTGGCGCTACCACACTTTAGGCCTCAGAGGTGCAAAATTGATTCAACAAGGCGGCCACCTTAACTGCGTAAACACGGACTTGTTTACACTACACCAAATAAGAGAAATTTTGTGCAAATGATTTGTAACATTACATCCAAGTGAAAGAAACTATGTGCTCTGAAGTTTTGTGTAGATTTAGTAGTTGTGCAGCTTTTCCAATTAAGTGAAACAAACATTATAAATATCGCCCGCCCTTCCCACTTCCATTTGAGATACTATTAAGTAACTAGATTAGTATTAGTGTATAAGTCTGTAGGTATGAGGTGAAGGTCGCTTTGACCTGGTACTTAGAAGCAAATAGCCAGGACTCTGTGGGTTGAATCGCCACTGTGGCCCCAACCCCAGGGGACAAAGGCAAATATGTCCAGTTGAGTTGGCCGTAAAATGTGAGTTCACGACTGTGTTGGATGGCGTGGATCTTCGCGGCATCTGACGATCAATTCAGAGTGCAACCCCCGTGGCGAGTGTTCGGGATGCTTTCAAAGCAGTCACTGGAGACTGACTGACCCACGTGACACTTCAGACATGGGACTAGTTTGGTGATAAACTGATTGATTTCATAATTTGAGTTTAGAGTGTCGGAAATTTTACTGATTAATATTATTGTGCGTACTGACTTTATTCCAGTTTCAGTCATGTTGATAGAAATTATGATTGGCTGAAATTTTTTCCTTTTTTTTTTTTTTTTTTTTTTAANGTCATGAAGCTGCTTCACACAAAAGAATTGTAGTAGTGTTAAGTTACAGAATACCTTTAACTCGTTCATATCCCGTGTCAGTGACCGAGAACCGGCGAGGACATGTTGCCGATGAAGGGTGATGGTTCGTGCTGTACACAAAAAGAAACCAGTGGCCTGTGTTTTGAGCGTCTCTTGTGATTAACCTGATTTTTTGAAGTGTGTGGACCTCTCATTTGTGAATGGTCAATGCTGACAGCAACGAACATGAGGCCTGCATTGTTCGCTGGTCAAGAGTAGCATGCCCCACACTAGTACAGTGCACATCAAAATATTGAACATTTGCAACCCTTGAGCTCTTGAATTAATTCGTGATAAATGGGTTAAGAAGCATGCATATTTAAAATCCGAGTAAATTTTTTTCCTGTGACTGGGAAAACTATACTTTCCTGTACATATTCGGAGAGAGGGGCAGTTTACTTCGTATTCTTAATTCTCAGTAGTTAGTTAATAATTCTCCGTAATCTTAAGTCTTAGTTTGATCACATATAAAGTAGGTACTTGTTTATGGATATATGTTAAACAATCTATTATTCTAAATGCTTGAGATAATTTTGAAACTGCACATTGCATAATTATATTCTGTGTGTATCAAGTCCTACCTTCCGCGACTACTTTAGTAAGTTATTTATTTTAGCTCTATTCAAAGTGAAATTTCTTGCCTGTCATTATATACTGTAAAACGTTTTTTTTTTCAGGTCCTTACAACATGGAACATCTATTCGACATGAGCTGGTGCGCCTTGGCGTATGGAATTAACCTCCTGTATCATTTTGTAATACTCCAGGCAGTTGCAATTGTAAGTTAACTGTGGATTACAAACAAAATATTTCTTCTACACTTCCTCAGGCCACAGGCTGCAAAAGTTCATTTACAATTTTGGTCAATAATGATGTGTAAGTACAGTAATTTGGATCAGACAGTGAAAAATTTTTTTTCAATATTAACAGCGACTCTAGATTTTTGAAAAATGCGTGAACAATAAAAATCTATTGGATTTATTGTACATTAATTTACACAAATCAAGACCCTTTGTTTTTGAACTGCAGAAGTTATACTGGTCAGTTATAATTTCCGCATTTATCACTTTATGTAGACATTCAAGGGCGTTAGAACCATTTTTCAGTTTATGTTGAAGGGAGGAGCCAAGGTCTTGTATAGAAATATGTGCCCCGGTGCTGCAAAATTAACCCCTTCACAAAATGTTATTATG
>NQII01000273.1:951160-985621 GCA_002778355.1 Clitarchus hookeri | reverse complement strand
GGTGGCTAGACTGCATACACCCTGGCCTGAAGACTGCTCTAGAGAACATGAGGTGGGCTTCATAGAGGGATCACTTTAAAAATATTAGTTTTTTAATGGTCATTTACTCTGTAATTTTATTGAAGCCATTATTTTCAACTGTGCAATTTTAATTGTAATGTTTTCAATGTGTTAAAAATTGTTTAAATAATCTTTTATATTTTTGTATTCAATTTTTTGGGGCATTTTGCAGGAAAAAAAAATGTTAGCCCACGATTATATGGATAAATACGAAATTAGCATAAATTGTTTAATTCTTACGACTGGATGATTCATCTTATAATTTGTTCCTATGGGATGAGTTTCTTTATTTGAGATTTCCAACGTATTTGGGATATTTGTGCAAAGTTTTAAAGAGTTTATTAATCCATACATTGATATGAATGCTGTGGATGAAGAATGATGCACTGGTCACTATCATGAGATGGATGGGCTTCGAACGGGTGCTCCCACCCCACGACAACAGTTAATGACTAGGAAACAAATCTCCTGAATTTATGTTGGTATCTGAATAAAATATAATGTATTAATATCAGACTTGAACTCAATATTACCAGTCTTCCCTCCGCTGTGGTACTCTCCTTTGTCCAATATCGCATTCTGGGACCCTTTCCCCATTAAGGTGAGCGCTACACTGCTATAAGGAAGCAGTCCCGCCAGGAAAGGGAAAATTCGTATGTGGTTTAATAATTTCTTTCCAAACACATGTTACAGTCACTTTGCGGGAAATTACTTTCCCCCGTACGAAATTTTATTTAGCGAAATGTTATCACATGTAAAAATCACATTTTGCAGTTTTTGGGACACTCAAAATAAACCAAATGATCTGTAAAAATTCAAAAATGGAAACTGGAATATATATGCCTAATTATTTTTAAATGTCAGCAAAAGTTATGAAAGTACAAGGTAAATGTTTAGATATAAAATATGTCAAAGAGTCATACTAAGCTATTAAAAAAAAAACTTCACCTCTTTTCTTTCTTTGATTACACAAATACTGTATATTTAAGTTGCTAATAGCATTATTTATCTTGCTGTGTATTATTGTGTACCAAAAACAGTATAGTTCGAAAGTTGAATGTCAATAACTGCTTAGACCACAGTAGAGCCACGTATAAGACACATGAAATTGTTAATAATCACACTAAAAAACTTTGTGAGATTTTTTAAAATCTAACTTCTCTGTCATGTATTAGTTACCTTCCTTGTAGTAAATATAGCTACTTGGAAGCCCAACATGACCATCAGGACACTATATATCTGTGAAGGCATCTTGATCTTGCATGTTGCAGCCAACGCAGGTGAATCTGAACAACATGCTGTGCCCTGCAACCTCAGACCCATTCCACGGCCAGTACTACCGCACAGTGGCAGTGGTGCACCAAGCGCTGCTGTGCCCAATCACCTACAAGCTCTACTGCTTGGCGGCCTTGCTGTTCGCCCCTCGAGAGCCGGATCCACCACCCAAAGACCCCTTGGACAACGGCTGCTTGTGCCAGCGGGCGAGGGGTGCCATCGAGAACGACAGGATAACGAATGGCCACCTCCACGGGGAATGAGGAGCAGTGCGCGAGCTGCACCACGACACAGCTGTGATCATTGTTTACAAAGCTGCCATCACAGTGGTGGCCAGATTCGTAGAGAGCATAGTAGTGCTGAGTGGTCAAGGTTGTCAGTTTGGGTCCATGCAGTTTATAAACCGCAGGTAAATCCGTTGTTCCTTTCTATTGGAAGGACTTACCAGGGACATGGTCTGATAGTTGAGAAATAGGCGAGCCACTTACTAAGGATCTGCACTGGAATTCATCTGGAATGGGAGAGGAAAGCAGTTGGGGAGACTCACTCCCACTGCACTCATTTGACATGAAAACCATGACCTCTCGAATGAGTCAGATTTGCTTTTGTTAGAGCAAATGCAATCACTTGCAATGCACCATTGACTATACAGTGTCTGAATATCATCTGATCAGTTAACATGCAAACATAAAACACCCTACAATTTTAAGCTCGATAGTTTTGCTTCGTGAGTAGACAGGCGTTCCTTCACCATTAAAAAAAAAATAAAAATAAATTATATACATTTTTGGAAATCGTTTTTATAATGAGATTTATAATTTCCAAAAGATAAACATTCCAAGTTAAAGCTCCTTTTGTGTCTATAATAAGCCACTCAACTGCAAGAACACAGTGTCCATGTTCATATTTGTTGGATTTTATAATTAATAAATATTTCTTTTGACTGCTGTAACTATTTTTCAAACGTAACTTAACTTATTTCATATCATTATTACATTCGGCTACTTGTTTCACACTCTAAGCGCTACAGATGTGTTGATGGTAAAGCAAAATAATTGTTTATGTAATAATCCTTAATTACTTGAATATAACAATAGCGGTTTTCACAGCCTGCATGTTGTACATATGTGTGTTTGTTTTTGTTCACTAAGTGGAATAATAGTAGGTAAGGCTGTGGAAAATTTTGACATTAATGTGTGTGTAAGATTCATATTTTAAAAATAGTCAGGTACGTATGTTGACAACAAAATTTTAAGACTTAAAGCGAGACTTATATGCTGAGAGGCCAATGTGTCGACATAGGTATATTGAGCCATACATGTATAAATCGGGATTCCAGTTATTCTGTCGGTAATATACACGAGTCTTTCCTAACACACCGATAAATAATAACGCTATTTTTTGTTAATAGTCTAAAATACTACCTTACTGTAGTGAAAGCTTATCAGGTAGCAGAGAATAACCAGTATTTTTAATTAGGGTGAAAGGTGTTAAGGGCACTACTTGAAAACTTGTACATTCAAGCTCACAAGTTGTGTTCTTCTTATCGTTGCCCTTCTGTAACATTCCCAACAGTTGCCAAGCATTCCGTTATTGTGACAGTTACATTCTCTATATTATTGCAATGATTTTTCTTTCGTTTTCATCGGAAAATTTTCAATTTAATGGAACTCTTTATCAACAATTTACTAGCAGATAAAATATGTGTAGTTCTTCGCTGTAGTTTAATGTAAAGGGATACTATTTTTCTTACAAAATATCAACATTTATTAGCTTGCCAGCCAAAGGTAAATCTGTCTCTAAGCAAAATGTTTTTATCCCAAGCCCCCTAGAATCCCCTGGACGGTCTTGGCATAAAATGCCATGTGCTTCACAACCATAATTGTAGGGTCACTGTTGAAGTAACTGTGTTACATATTTCATGATGTACTACAGAAAGGTTCCACACTAGTTGGATTTGTGGCATATGAAGGTGATGCAGTGTCTTATTCCTGCGATAATATCACTATTCAGTGTCTGAGTAGTCGGCATTGCAACCGAGACAGCTTCTTGTAATGTTCTGTCAGAACATAGCACACGCAATTGACTCTCTTAGCTGAACATGCTGGTGCTTTGAATCCATCATTTAGCAAGCATATAGCTGTAATCACTCATGNTAATTGACTCTCTTAGCTGAACATGCTGGTGCTTTGAATCTATCATTTAGCAAGCATATAGCTGTAATCACTCATGATGTATTCACATAACCCACCAACAGGTAGAAAGTTTGGAAAGTGTGACCCACTCTCTCACAGTTTGTATAGAATTACAAATCCATCATGATGTCACACTTGGAACACTTCTGATCAGTTTATTATATGGTGTAAGAGAATATACTAGACAAACTATTTCCCTCTTTTTCCTCCAAATGCATATTTCTTTCGTCATTTCTGAGCTATTAGGTACTTCATTGTTCCTTAATTTCATTCTCAGTTATCAATTTTAGATGTCCTTAAAACATATCATTTTCAACCAGTATATCCCATTTTACTTTAAATAAGTTGTTTGGTGGTTATAATGAGATATTGCTGGCATGTATTTTAGCCTCATTGAAGCACAAGGGCCAAGTATATTTAACCATTCGTCACATAAGTACAGTCTATTGTTACATAAATGGCTGAATCTAATTTACCTTTGTACTGTGAGAAAAATATGTGCCTGCGGTAACCTGTTATAGTGGCTAGATGACTGCAAAACATAGTGTGTTTTGTTGGTTTCATGTGACCTAAAACATAAGTCTTCTGGGACTTCTGAAATTCAGACTTCATAAAACAATTGCAGTCAATTAAACCATAGTAGAAAGTGTAAAATAGTGCACAAAAATATCAACAAACAACGAATAATGGTCTTGAGTTCATGCTTTCGAGCATCAGTCTTGCATTAGCAACAATAAATGCAAAGTCGGCCTAATGTCATCATCCATCCATCATATTACACTGAAATTCTTTTACAAATAAAATAATTTTTATTTCTTAGTATAATTTTGATATAAAAATTACTAGTTTTGGTGGCTATAAACGAATAAATTACCACTTCAGATAACTAGCTTTAGAACACATTTGCCCAATTTTGTACTATCAATTTAATATTGAGTATTTTGAGTACTGTAAAGGAAAACATATTGAACAGTTTTATTAAAGAATATAGCATACATTTCTTTATTACTTGTTCACAGTAAGGTTTACACTATGCAAACGCCACCTAGAACACCACCATGACCGATACTGGTGACCTGACAATGCCATCAACATTACATTAGGTAAAGCAAGTAATTACCACAAGTCCATAACACATCTTCCCACGCAAATAGGACAAGGCAATATTGTGACAATGTAGCACCGACAATCAACTCTTTAGCCATTGTATAGTGAAATAAAATAGAACAAAGTTGGCATGAGTCTTAGCACTGCATTGATGCACTGAATCATTGAGCACAAGTCAACCATAATTCAAATTGCTGAGGGGGTCGTGATATCTGGCCGGACTGCATAATGGTAGGACCTGGAGGCCACTTAAGATGCTGGTGACAGCATCCTAGCCTTCATGAAGACTCTGAAAGGGGTGGAGTCACCTATGGATGGTGAATATCAGGGAAGCTGCTGAATGGNATCCTAGCCTTCATGAAGACTCTGAAAGGGGTGGAGTCACCTATGGATGGTGAATATCAGGGAAGCTGCTGAATGGAGACCCTGGTGGTGAGCTGGCAGTACACGATGTCAATGCAGAGTCGCCATCCTGATGAGGGATAGATGCAGACACCNGGACCCTGGTGGTGAGCTGGCAGTACACGATGTCAATGCAGAGTCGCCATCCTGATGAGGGATAGATGCAGACACCTTTTTAGAACTTTCCCATCTTGTGTAGCAGGTAGAGGCAGCGGCCTGTCGTGGGGTGGGAGCCGTGCAGCAGCACCCACAAACATAGAAACTGGATGGTGATATGAAGTTAAACTTGCAGGCATAATTGGCAAATGGTTCTCCTGATGGGCAGCCCGTGGCAGTTGAGAAGCACGTGTTGAGCAATGGTGGCGTGAAGTAGCTGGGTTGATTCTGGAGTTTCAGCTTCACTGTCGGGCATTTGCGACTTGTCATAAACAAATGGTTCAGGAATGTGTTCTGCAAGCTCTGGGGCGAATCTGCGACGCATGTCATCACCAGAAATGTTCCCGACTATTGCACCATTGTCAAGCTTAATGTTGTAAGCTCGAGCGCAGAAATTACCACAAACTACACCTCTTAGCCCAGTAGACTTACACACGCCATGGGTCATCATCCAAATCAATTCTCCAATTTGAAGCTTTGGAGAGAACGCTGATGCAAGATTAGACAGTTTGAGAGCAGGCTGCAGCTGGGGAAGGTAAGTACGAAACATCCTATCCACTGCCTCGGCAGGGGTTTTGTAAGTAGAAGAGGATAGGCATGTGCGCTAAGCCCATAATGTACTAGAGACACAAACATGAATATCTGGATCAGAGAATTTTAACATCAACTTTTTAACTGTTTGCACTGTACTCTCCGCCAAACCATTTGAGGAAGGGTGCCAGAGCAGGGTGTACAGGTGATGTATACCATTACTGCGAATGAAGTCATTAAACTGATCCGACGTCAACTGCCGCCCATTGTCAGTCACTATCACCAAGGGTTTACCAAAATCTTCCAGGATGTAACACATGTGTGTAATGAGGACTGCAGCTGTCAAACTCGACACCACTTTAGCAATTGGCCACTTAGAATATGCATCTCTAAGTGGCCAATCATTCACAATGAGCAAATAATGTCCAAGGAAGGGCTTGCATAATCCAGATGCAGTCATTCCCAGGCTCTCTCAGCCCGAGGCCATGGACACACAATTGTCCTTGGGGGTGCATTAGACACTGTTTGGCAGGCCTGGCACAGTTTCACTTTATTCGTAATATTACTGTCTATGTTCGGCCACCAAACAATGCTCCGAGCAATGGCCTTACTGTAGTACACACCTTGAATGGAAGTATTTAAGGCCTGAAACCAGTTACGACCAAGAAGGTTTGGTCCAACGCCATCCACGACCAAAACAGGAAAATTGCAAGTAAAGTGCTTGTATTTTACAACAGCTTGGAATTCTCCAATAATGGTCAAAGACTGTGAAACCCATGTTCTAAGTCCAACTGGTACTTGAGGCAAAACAGGGCCTTGATCGGAGTTTGCAAAATTGGTAGAATATGTTTCCAGGTTTACAAGTGTCTTCGAACAACCAGAATCTATTTCAAATTGCATGAGAACATTGTTGAGTTATACTCGCACAGAATATGGCTTCGTATGTAGGCTCGAAGCCCGATCAGATAAAAGAAAGAAGCTTTCATCGTGAAGTGATGAGACTTGGACATCTAGGTGTGACAAATCCACATTTGGTGGGGAAACTGCGGGAGAATGAACCCCGGATGAGGCAACTGCAGCTGTGACATTGTCAACAAAATTTGCTCAATCAGCTTCTGTGGACCGTAACGATGACTTGTCCCTTTGCTTACATGTTTTCCTAACATGCCCGACTTTTCCATAACTTTGGCACTTTAAGTTGTTTCTGGGAAGGGGACATTTTACAGCAGTATGGCCTACCTCAACAGATCTGAGACAACTAACTTTTTTGTTGAATGTGGAACCAAAACTGGGAGGCGAAAATACCTGGCTGCCTGATGCAGTAGCATGAAATTTGTGTACATGTACCACGCACGAATTTCTAACCTCAATGACATTCTCTTCAGTGTGTTCAACTAACTTAATAACCTCAAAAGTCTTCATCGCAGTTAACTCCTTCTCTGAAAATTATTTGGCTTGTAAATCTGCATTGCGTAGGCCACAGACAAACTGGTACAACACCATTGTCGCTGTCATGCCCTCAAAGTTACAGAAGATGCCAACGGCCTTAATTCAAAAATGTCAACAACTGCCTTCACACCTGGAAGTGGCCTTATGTTTTCGAACTTATTGTAGCAGACCATGGGGTTGATCGTAGGTACGATATTCTTGTTCAAAACGTTTATGAGCTCGATGTACGTGCGATCTCGAAGAGATTTCCGTGTAATCCAGTCCTTCAAATCGCGAATGTATGATCGTCCAACATATCAATCAAGAGTCCTCGTTTCTGATCATCCGTAATCTGCCCTTTCGAATCTAGCCAGAACTGAAATCTTTCCATATGTTTAGCCCAGGTCTCGGGGCGGGAATGTACTTACTGCGCGAAGGACGACATTACGTTGTGTAGTCACTATGCTATTAAAGAGAACGAAGCAAAACAATTAACACACCGCACGCGCTTACAGTTCCATACGCATCCTCATCGCCATTTTTGTGTACTGTGAAGGAACTGAATATATTGATCAGTTTTATTAAAGAAGTTTGCATACATTTCTTTATTACTTTTTCACGGTAAGGTTTACATTATAAAAACACTGCCATGACTGATACTGGCGATCTGGCAATGCCGTCAACACTATATTGGGTAAAGCAAATAATCACAAGTCCATAGCATTGTATACATAAATCAATGTTCTTACCTATCGTACACTGAAGAGCCAAAAAAACCTGGTACACCTTCCTAATATCGTGTAGGGCCCCTGCGAGCACGCAGAAGTGCCGCAAGACGAAGTGGCATGGGCTCGACTAATGTCTGAAGGTATGCAGGAGGCAATTCACACCATGAATCCTGCAGGGCAGTCCACAAATCCATAGGAGTGCGAGGCGGTGGAGATCTCTNTCAAAAAGGGTTGCACGTCTGTCACGTTTAATGATTCTCGTCAGTCGTCGTTTGACCCGTTCTTTCATGATCTTTTTCCGGCCGCAGCGATGTCGAAGATGTAATGTTTTACCGGATTCCCGATATTGACGGCACACTCGTGAAATGGTCGTACGTGAACATCCAAATGTTATCGCTACCTCGGAGATGCTATGTCCCATCTCTCGTGCGCCGACTATAACACCACGTTCAAACTCACTTAAATCTTGATAACCTGCCATTGTAGCAGCAGTAACCGATCTAGCTGCCGACCACATCGCGTTACTCTGATTGGTTCCATACCTCTGTCATTTGCATACGCAGGCGTATACAAGTTTTTGTGGGTAGGTTTTGTCTGGTAGGTTGCAAGTAAATGTCTTGCTACAATATTATCCACTCACTTCCCGATGAACAAACATTATATTTTCACTTCTTGCTATTTCTGTTCAGACTATCACTGCAGGCGAACATGCAATGATTACTTTCATGTTGTCGTGATGTAAGGAGCGAATCTCCAGTCTCTCTTGCTTTGACGATGCAGTCAGTGTTACAGATGGAAAGTCTGCAACCAATGATTCCGTCTATATATTGCAACAGCTTACGCGATTGCGGTAAATGAATGTAGACGTAACGACCTGCTTTCCGCCATGCTCGATGACAAAGTTGGTACTATTTTTTACACAATGCATGATTTTATACGATAGTTCGTGTTGACCTTATCGGGTTGTCACAGTTTGGCCTCCTTCTTACCTAATTATAAATGTCTGGTAGGCTGCAATTATTTGTGGTTAACATGCATTGAGTACTGTCATATACTAAAATATTTTTGTTGGAGATATAGTTCATTGCGAATTTTGTATAATGTGCTCGATACTTAAATATGTAGATATAAAACACATTGTGTATCATGTTATATGTTTTTATCTGTGAAAATTGATTGGTCCCTCTAGGTCATTGAACATGAGATACCTTATTTTCCAGGATGATGCACTATCTCCAGTGCCATCAGTGTATATGAGTTATTTTTTATAAAACTTTCAATAGCACATGTAAAAAGTAAGTATGTTTTGGAAAGGATGTTGCATGTAATTACTATACTTGTAAGTGGCGAGATGCTTTTTTGGTAATGTATACCATGCACCGAAAGGCAGGACAGTCATTGCGGTCTGTGCTTCCGTTGAGTTCACAACGATAGCTACGAGATGCACTCGCGGCCTCCAGGTCTTCTGTATAGGACACAGCTACACACGTTTTTTCAGTTAAGGAAAATCTGTTCTCTTTATGTGTTGGGTCTTCTAAAAGCATGGTACATACATAGTTGAAATTTTTGTGTGTGTTTTGCGATATCTCTTTATTCATCATTACAATGGTGTAACATTTAATGATATTTATATATTAATAAAAACTTTGTGGCTATCGATTCATGGTAAATTCGTTTCGTAATGTACTTACAGTTCTAGCACTATAAATAGTACACAATCAAAATAAGTACATGTACTATTTGCTTTTATAATTATTTTTTATATCGCTTTGCCTCAGTACGTAGCAGTGATGCCTCTCTTGTGCCGCTAATGGTATAAAAGTATGTTGTTTTGTATGTGCTCACAGTTCTAGAACTATAGATGGTATTTATTCAAATGGGTTCGTGAATATGTAGTTAAAACGTGACGAATTGTTACCTTGTATTGTAAATATGATTTCCCCTCGTAAAGGGAAGTGTATGTGTGACTCAGCTAGTCTGCCATGCTGGAGCCTGGCATGTCTCTCTCTGCTAGTGTTCTGTGCCATCCCTTCAACTTGGTGAGAACTGCATGGTGCTAGTACTGCCGACCGACCACCTGGGACAGCCTTACAGATTCCCAAGATGTTAGTTGATCGCACAATGTTGGTCGGGTCGGACGCATTCTGCTGCTACTGTTGTGAGTAATGGCTGTACTCTGAATTTGGCAGTTTCGTTTCAATCGGTTCGTAAGGAAGTCGTTAGCTATTCTGATGTACTAAACAGGACAGCCTGGTCTTGTCTAGCATTGTATAACACAGCATACAGCCAATGAAACTTGTATAATATTTGATTGTGTTGGTTGGCAAGTCTTTATAACTTATTTCCTTTACATATTATTTTTATATATGTTGCATAAGTGAGTAGCAGTATTGTCCTCTTATCGTTACCACAATATACAATAGTAATTTTTTCGCCTAACGTAACGTACAATGCTCGATGCTCACTCAATATACACTGGTTGTTAATTGGTATGACTACTTGCTTATATAATTATTATTTTTTATATCTGTTTGCATTGGCACATAGCACAAACATCGCTATTGCGCGACTAATGGTTCAAATGTATGTTGTTTTGTGTCAGCAAAGGAGCATAGTCTTTACAAGTCTCATAATGTGTTTCGTACTTGATGCATTGTAGTCATTTTTGAGATTGTTCCTTGTGAGCATATACTCCTTTCATGTGCCCGAGCATTCCAGCTTTTTACCAAAGTTCATGGTATACTGGTGACATTGATGTCACTATTACCATCTGCAAAACCAACAGGTATGTTTTTTATAGTAATATGACCGATTTTTCATGTACAGAACGGTTTCATATATTGTACATGAGTTTCCCGCAACACCGCTTGTTATACCGTTTTTTTATTAACTCGTGTATATTATAATATAACCAGTGACTACCTAACACCTTGCTCTGGTGCATTTGTATAAAACAATATTTTTTTCCAAACTATGGGTGGTTGTTGTTAAGGATTAATCATGCTGAAGAGGTATCAGGATGCTGGCCCACATATCAGGCTGACTGTGTTTATGTATATGTATTAATTATGCAGTATCCCCCTCCCAACAACTGCATACATCTTGCTCGCTGCGCGATTGTGTATACCTTAACTTCTTTGTGTATGGATGGTGGTTTCTGTTACCTGTGCTGACATTTCTTCATGTGTGTATATAACACTTTCGGTAGCAGACTACGTGCGTGGTGGTAGTGGGTGACTCACGAGTGCGCACAGAGCACCGCATATCGGTGCTATTTCAGTCCTCCCTAGACTCCTACATGCATCGGTAACTGCCAACTACTGCGACATACTTGTTATGTAATTGTATGTATACATCCCTTTATTTTCTTTATGTGGTGGCTGACTGTTACATGTTAACCAAACTTAAATAGTGCCGACATGACTCCCTCCTATGCTTATAACAGAGCTTCGGGTTCTTATTTACCTTATACCATTGATTGCATCCAGGGATGATACCAGTGATATGAATTTGGCTGTTGTAGCTTTCTCGAAAAGGAAATGACAGGCAACTATATTTATAAGTAGGTTAAATGCATAATTGAAACTGCTGCCCAGTTCTACGTTGAGAGCGATGCTATGAATTAAATTTGGTGATTATGGCCTCAGCAAACGGGAAATTGTTGACAACTGTGTCTAATGGACCCTGCCACCCTTTCCTTGTCGGTAACAATGCATGTGTGATATGAATTTGGCTACTGTAGCTTCGGCAGATGGAAAATGGAGGTCATCTATGCTTATACGAGGGCTTACAGGTGTTATCAACAATGTCTTGCTACTCATCATCGGAGGCGATGCATATTATATGAATTTTTTGTATATAACTTTGGCAGATGGGAAATGGTGGTCAACTATGCATATAAGAGGACTTAAGGCATACTTGTCCTGCGGGACTTTTCTTCGTTGTTGGGGTGATGCCTATGTTATGAATCTGGTGATTATATTATAAACAGTTTGGAGATTACAACTAACTATGCTTATAAGTGAGCTTAGGCTTTACTTGACGCTATGGTCCTTTTCTTCTTCGGGGTGATATTTATGTTATGAATTTAATGGCTGTATTTTAAACAGTTCGGAAATTACAGTCAACTATGCTTATAAGTGGGTTTAGGGCATACTTGAACCTGTGACCCTTTTCGTTGTCGGGGGTGATACCTATGTTATAAATTTAGTGTTTGTATCTTAAATGGTTCGGAAATTACAGCCTCCTATGCTTATTTATGGGCTTATGGCATACTTGACGTGTATGCAGTGTGGCTCTAGACCAGTATGCATGGGCAGGCTTCGCTCCATGTCATGCAGGTGGAATAACAGATCATGAGACTTATCCCCATCAGGATGCCAGGTGAAAGGAGACCAGAAGGAATATGAGAAAATCAAGGTGGAATGACAGAGTGTGAGACTTGTCACCTGCCATTGTACCAGGTGAATGGAGACTAGAAGGAATATGAGAAAACCAAGGTGGCAGCAGACAATAGTGCTGGGATAACATCAAATATGGAGGGCTCGAAAAGCATGAGAGAGGAAAGGGTGAAATTAAAGGAGATCGGAAGGAATATTAGAAACCCCCCCCCCCCNGAATGAAGGAATCAGAGAGTATGAGAAACAATAAAGGTGACCGGAAGGAATATGGGAAAACCTTAAGGGATAGAGCAGAGGATAAAGAATAGGCGTAGGTGAGAGAGAGACTGGAAAGAATGAGGGAAGTTGCATGGCAGGGCAATGTACACGAACATTCTTCAGACAAGATGAATGTTACTGGAATGTAATGACAGAGTGTGCTTGTAAATGATTGCACACTCCAGCAGGAATTTGCACAATTTCCGCTGGATTCTTCTGGATTGAGTAACAGTCAGCCGAATTGTGCAAAACACATTTTCTGCGGGAGATTTATCTGGTTTTTGGGGAAATTCCGAAAAGTTTTGGGGAAAGTCTGGCGAATTTGGTGTTTTTGAGAGAAAAGCGAAATTCTTAAGGAAAAATGGCCGCGTGACATAATCCAAGATGGTCGGTGCCGAATCATCCTCTCGTCATCAGCCAGCAGCCAGTTGTCCCAGAACCCCCTATTTCTAACCACTGACGAGCATTTGAACGAACATTACAAACTGAACTTCCAGGCCAACGTTTAACTAAGTAAGAGGGGGAGGGGGATATTTGTATTTTAAAAAGTGATGGAAAATATGTAGCTTTTAATTTTATACAATTATCTTTCGTATTATTTGTGAATTTGTGAAACAAGGGTTGTTAATCCATTTAGTACGTATGAATGTACTCACTTCACCACATGTAATGCAGTTTAAACCTCCAAACCGATCATTATGACGATTATGTGTAAACTAAATTGAAGACATAAAACTGAAATGAAAGGGTCAATGTTTATGTTACCACGTCAAATGGTATAATTGCCTATAAAAGACGAAACCCACCATTAAAAAATATGTTTTAGTGGGTTTTATTAGTTTTTTTGTTGTTCCTACATTTGATACATCTTGTTTAACTAATCCATCAGTCAAAAAACAAATCTCTGAATAATATGAAATGAAATGGTTAATCAATCAGTGGGAAGTCTCACTTAATCAATAGGTGAACAAAAACTGGCATTTTTCAGTAATTCTTCAGTTAAATTGACTAAAGTGTCTATTGAATAAATCAGGTGCTCTTATCTGATTCAAACAGTGAGATTCTCACCTATTCAAATTTAGAGTGTGCACAACACGTGTCATCCATAATTAGAGCTTACTTGGTTCTTGTTATAGCTGTACGGAAAAGTGGTGCACTTAGATTATTTGTTTGTGTAGGGTCAAAAATATATTTAGTTGCCCCAACAAAATATTTTGCTTAGTAAACAAAACTTGAAAAGCAACAGCAGTAATTTTGTTAATCTAGCAAAATGCACGACTGAATAAACATAACGTCTGTGCTGGGCCCAAAATAAATTACATGGTCAACAAAATGAGTGAAGAGATTTGGGTGGCTCGTAACAGCGAGGTCCTGAGATCCGAAGGTCAACTAACTATTTGGTTAAATCTGCTGCATATGTTTGTTTGGCCTCTCATTTGATTGCCTTAGTTCGAAAATACAGCTCGAGAGGTTGTTTGTATTTTGTGACAATTATGATAATAACAGTGTTTGTTTGTTCATTTGTTGATTCTTAATAACGTTATAAATATATTAATAAAACAAGTACAACTGGAAATTAAAAAGTAAAGCAATAAAACTTGAAAAAATTATTTTATGCACGTCCAGAATTTGAAATTTATTTATTTATAAACAAGTCCATGTTTATCAGTACTAACTTTAGGTGAGGTTGTTATAGCGTAGCGCTCAAGCGCTAACGATCTGTGTTCGAATCTAGTTCGGGCTATAAATAACTTTATGTTAACCGAAGTTGTTTAATATACGTAGAGCCAACCAAATCTTTAGTTGTACCAACAATATATTAGTTTGGGGCAAGCAAATAACAACAACAATATAATTTGCATTCAGCAAAAAAAATTGTATTGCTGCTATAAAAACGATTATTTTGGTTGCGCCAAACAAACTTTCTTTGATTTAAGAAAACCTTTTTCTCAGTGTGGTATGTGCTGTAGGTAAATGCAGACATAAGTGAAGTGTAGTGGTTTATGGATATAAATGCATATATATCCTTACTTTAATTTTTTATTTCATTCATATATTACATAAAAATGTATGTATATATGTGTATATATACATACATATATATATCATGCTTACTGCAACGTACGAAATTTTTTTTAAGAAATAGCATTGTTCCAACTTATAATTAAGTACCCGTGCTGAGGCGGGAATTGATCAAGAAAATGAGAACATTTAAGCCCAGAATGCTAACAGTTTACAAAAAGAGCGATGGAAGGAAACACTTATCAAATTTTAGATCTTTGGCTTCTTACATCTCGAATGCCTTACATTGTTCACGAATGTTCAACTACGGTTTTCTGGTAGAGTGCTGATGTGTTGCACAGAAACTAACAAGTTTATTAGCTCCTATAAAAGAAGCTGGAACAGCTATTTTTGGTGAACACTATGATAATTTAAGTTTTTTGTTAAACATTTTATATTCCGTCGCCCATGGATGTAATGCATTAGGTGCTCAAATTTATTTTCCATTCAAAACATATTCATATTTCTCGTTTTATATTTGATGCTAAATTTTCCTTTGACAACCGTGTATTGATATATTTCATATTTATGTGAGGAGTGAATCCGTAACCACATAAAGTTTGCAAGTAAATGTGCGAAGTTACGCAGCACTTAATGCTGATAATAATTTAAGTGTCCACCTATGCCGACGTCATGCGCACAATTGTACGAGATTTGGATGCGGGCGGCACCGCCACATAATACTTGAGAACACTATATTAGAGCAATATTTGTTGGTCCATCGAACTGCGCAAAAACTAATGTAATGATTAACTTTAAATATAAAAGTGAATGGTTAAATTTTAATAGGTTTTATGTTTACTAGAAATATTTAAATCAACCGAAATATATTAAATTACTAAGTGATTTTAGAAACGTTTCCAAAAAATAAAAACATTTGGTTACTTTTTAAAATAAAAATAAATAAATTATACGTTTAGATGAATGTAACAGTATTTTTTTTGGTAATATTCAATGACGTGGTTTAATGAATCTATAATAAGGAGATATTATACAAGCTGAAATCAGAAAGATATTGGTTGTTTCTATTTATCTCAAACCTACTCAAAAGTACCAAAATATGTCGGAATGCCGTTCACCAATCAGCGCCTGGTAGCCTTCTTGCAAACAGGCACTTCAAAAATAGAGAAAAATGTTGCAGGACGCAGTAGCCAATCAGGACTCAAGACCCATTGCCAAATATTCGTGCAGTCAATCAGAGAATGGGCACGCCCACATCAAAGGAATCGCTACGTCATTTCGCCTCTGTGTTCTCAGCTACTTTGTATTTTTACCTTATTTACTACCATCATGGTCGTGTCTTAGTTGTTAAGGCATGTGCACGTGAACACAAAGTATTTATTACTTTTCCAAATGTTGCCTGGGCCTGTTCGGTCCATGTCAGTATGTTGTGTGTGTGTTGTGCCGGAAACACACCGGTAGACGGCTGTGCGCTTCTGGGAGGCCGAACTCCTTTCACCTTACTGGCACTGCCTTCGAAATAACTGAGAACACGTTTGTGTTCTGGCTTGATAAAGACAACCAAGAGGCCTAGCATAGCGTCCATCTGCAATACAACAGAACTTGACGCTGTCATTCGTGGCAAGAAACGTTGACAGACTGCTAGTCTCTCAAGTACCGTGTACACGTTTCACGTTTCTCTTCCGTCATTGGACGTCCTCTGTGTGTGAAGATGTTGCCCCACTTCCATAGGCCAGTGAGAATGCTTCAAGTCTTAACACTAAACGTTTCTTATATGTAATTAAGCCGCGTCAAAGAATGCGTCACCCAATCATGAAGAGAGATAAACACTAGGAAATTTATTTGGCAAAAATGATTTTCGCAATTCTTTCTATACTCTCTTGTCAATACAATAAAACATAATTCGTTAACTGTTGTATATTAGAAAAGAGCGAGAACGTTTCTAACCTTCGAATATGACATCTGTCTTCAGCCTTATGAGAGCGATGTCATTTACGACGTCTTGCTTATTTTTATAGTGGGGATGCTTGATGACTTCCTCGATGGCAACTTGTTGCTTGGCGGCTGCGCACAAGCCAGATGTCTCCAGGCAGTCCGGGTCTGTGGCGGTGTTGTGCTCTCCGACCACGACTGACGACCTGTCCGAACACACAACCACGTCATTACAACGCCCCACTGACAACTACTGTAGCCACATGTGTTAGTTTGCCTCGTCTGTCATTGCAACCACCCTCACAAGCCAGATGTCTCCAGGCAGTCCGGGTCTGTGGTGGTGTTGTGCTCTCCGACCACGACTGACGACCTGTCTGAACACATAACCACGTCATTGCAACGCCCCACTGACAACTACTGTAGCCATGTGTGTTAGTTTGCCTCGTCTATCATTGCAACCACCCTCACAAGCACTCTTTTTCAATATTTGTTGTACTAAGCGTATGACAATGCACGTTTGTTCTGATCTCCAAGCACAAATTACTCACGCTGAATGAGTAAGGAAATGTAATACGACTCAAGACATGCAGATATTACTAGGGAGGAATTACGAACTTGAAAATTGACATTTTAAATGATTTTATTTCATAATATTAAAAACTCTACTTGAAATGCAACAACAATTTCTTAGGCAGTGATTTATTGAAACGAGGTCTTGAAAATTATGAAACTATTGGTATAAAAAAGGTGTCCTCTTATGTATAAAATGTCTATAATTAACAACTGACACGAAATATTTATAATGTCTATGAACAGTCATGTGTAAATTAAGAAAGAATTGCCTTGGTGTAACTCTCAGACGAAGTGTTCTCAAGATAATAACTACGGAGTTTGAAGGGGTGTGGCAGTTGAAACTTATACAGCATCTCAGAAATGATTTTTGTTTTTTGTAATTAAGTATGATGATCTTCGTCCACCAAATATTCACAAATGCCAGATGTAAATTCAGAAAGTTTCTATTCTATTGAACAGTTTGTTACATGCTTGCGATTAGACATAACTATACGCAATGCACATACGATAACTTTGAAACGGATATCCCCAAAAAAAAAATAGATGAAATTATCAAATATAAATAAAGATGTAGTATATAGTAGCGAATTGCATTTTTATTTACAATTACATATTCACAATTATACATAAAATCATACACAAATTCCGTGCGATAGACAAAATAATATATTAAATAGTTATACTGGTGTTACACCAGCGAAAAGTTAATTTTGAAAAATTGGATTTTATGTAACAAATGCAAGAAAACGTTTGTAAACTTTATCTTTGTTTATGTAATTGTTATAATGGTTCTTATCTCGCAGTGTGAATTTATTTCGGCTAACGGATCAGTTTCACAGATTTTATAATAAATAACCAATCGAATAGAATAATCTGCTACTATTTGTTTTCATAAAATAAACTCACTTCATTGGTTACTGGAATGTATTTTGATGCTTACACTGGAAAAAGTTATTACACTATAAAAAATATCCGAGTAGAGTACGTAAAAAGCAACCTATATTTATTTTCAAAACTGGAAGTACACAAATTACAATTGGCTGAGGAAAAAAACTATAGCTTTCATCTATGAATTAAAATTTAAGAAACCTCCCAGTTGTGAAATAATTTGAATTTCATAACAGTATTCCAGCTGAAACCGAACCAATGAATAATTAAAAAAAAAAAAACATATAAATATGAGATGTACCATTAAAATATACACTCAATTTAAGCGAACTAATGCAAAATAATGAGATATAACAAAATAATAATAATAATACTGAATTTTGCACGAAACTAGTGGTACATCCCACATTCAGAGATCATACTTTAAATGTATGTTTTCAACAAATGTTTCGTAGTGTTATTTCTGTAGCTGTTTGTCACAATGACTCTGCCCCAAGCTATACAATGTATGTTAACCGCTGAAACAAGTGCAGTAGACCGTAGAGTAGAAACACTTACAGTTGACCTAATTTACGGTCTACTTTAATGCAGTGAGCTGCTGTGACCACGTATCTCTTGCTGATGAGAGATCCCGCACATGCTGCCGTTTCTCTGCCATTTCTGCCTGAAACACATCAGCGCTCTTGATGATTACGTCGATTACAATCACCAAATATATAATCAGTTTACTAACTGTAGCATTATGTAATTACTGTTAATGTGATTATCAAATATGAAATAGAACACAGAATTGATGGCACTAAAAAGCACACAGTTTGCTATCTACGAGACACGGCTGCACCCATGTTTTATTTTACTTCATTGATTTCAACACAGAAGAAGGATAGATACACATCATATTAAAAACTCTTAAGATAAGACGGTATCACAATGCAATAAAATGCTTTGTTGGCCAGGCGTGACCCCGGAAGTGGAAAGATGGTTAGAGGCTGCGAGGATCGCCAGAAGGTGGAATCACGCACGAGCAGGTCTCGGGGACTGTATTCTGCGTCAGTTGCGTACTTTCCACGGGAAATAGTTCTCTACTCGTATTTGGGCAACAGCCACGGACAAAATCGGGTTTTTGCAGCTATTCATGTTGCCGTGGGTAGCTTTAGCAAATGGATTTTCTTTTTCCCGCTGAGGTCCAGGAAATCCGTAGAGATCTGTAATATACTTTGTGAAAGACTTTTTTTTTTCTTTTTGTTTTTGGATCACATGTGGATCTAGTGGAAGATAATGCTACATATTTTGTACCAGTGGATATGAAAAACTTACCATTTTTTTTGTGGATAATTAAATTAATTCAGACTTGCACTTATTACCCTCGCGCAAATATAGTGGAGGATATAACCGCAATCTGAAAAAGGCTTCGGAGGTTTTCCAGACTGGTACTCACTGTGAATGGGATAATGTGCTTTATCAACAAGAGTCTTTAGCATTTAATAATGTGCTAAGTGAGGCTACCAAATGTCTGCCTTCTGTATTGTTTGAAGAGAGAGTTATTTTTCACCCAAACATAAATGTTTGGTTTTTAAACTCTTTCTGTTGGGATTCTTTGCAAACTGGTGAATTGAATGAAGTGGCAGAAGAAGCTTCTAAGAGTATTGTTTGTTTGTTTGTTTTATTGCGTCTGTAAGGTCTTTTTTCAATACATAGCAAAACAAAAATGTTGGACAAGTCAAATTACAGTACACAAAGTTTTTACACTGAACATAGTAAACACACACATATATATAACCTAGATAAAACATATACATCTCCACTTAAATAAAACATATCTTATGGATTTCTTCTCAAAGAAGAGAAAAAAACACTTATTCATATTTTAGCCGTAACACAGGCAAAATAAATGAATCAGCCATGACTAAGTTTCTTGGTATAAATAAGACAATTTACTAAACTGTATATCTCACATTGCGTATATTTAACCTAAAATAAGTTCAGCATGTTTCGCTCTACGAAGTGATGCAGAGGTCTTGAACAAAAATACCACAAAAATTATATATTTTGCATATTTTCATTATATCAGGTGTTACGGTATACTTTTTGGGATAATTCTACTGGCAGTAAAAAAGTGTTTCACGTGCAAAAGAGAGCTGTAAAAATAATCAATGGCAGAAGAAAGTCAGACTCATGTAGACATATTTTCAAGAGCTCAGAGATTTTAACATTTGCATGTGATTACATGTTTTTAGTACTCATATTCGTGTCCAAAAACAGTAATTTATTTCAGCATGACACCAGAATAAAAGGACACTTTCACATGGCTTCAGTTAACTTAAGACTAGTCCTACCTTGGTATCCAACTTTTCAATAAATTACCACAACGCCTTCAATAAATTTGCTCCGGTTTTTCTCGTGCCCTTATCCTTCTGTTCCAGTAAAAAAAAAGACGCCCTACAGCATGTTGGAAGAATATTAGTCACATTATGAAGAAAAGATATGATGTGTGTACGTGCAATCACGTTCAATCATATTCAAAGGTATCGTTGTAAATTGGCTGCTAAGTATAATCAGAATGGTAACCCTGTGTCTCTAAAAGTGGGAGATTGGGTATTGTTGTAGATGTATCATTTAAGTTCTAAAGCAGCTAAATTTATGTAATGCTAAGCTAGCGCCGAAGTTTGCTGGTCCGTTTATTATTAGGCAGTTTTTAACACCTGTCACAGTGTCCAGTTTTCCTGGAAAATGAGAAGGCTCCTAACCGAAGGACTAAAGCCAATGTGCCACACCTGAGGTTGCTTGACCAAACTAATGTCTCTAATGTTATGTGTTAAGTTGTCTATTTTATGTAGCACGAGAGCGGACGTTTTCCTCTGTTTCATGATCTCGTTATTCATTTGTTTCCCATGTTCATCAAGTGTACTTGTATTGCGTTCACATGTGATCTCTTTCATGACTTCACTGAATTAAAAGTAGAGAATATGTAGATACGTGCAAAATTCGCGTTATTATAAAGCGGCAGACCGAACTCCAAGTTACGATGCATTTGACCGACTTGTGCCATAGACCGGCAGTATGCCAGACACGGCTCGCTGCAATCTTGAGCCAAAAACGTAAATTCAGCGGCGGACTGGCCAATCTTCTTTAACGAAGTCAGTAGTTAGGAATGGTAGGTTCGTGACACGCACACACGGATACCTCAAACCTTGATAATAAAACGTCAACATATGACGTGTTTTTTCTCGGTTTACCCTAGAAATATCCCTTTTTCCCCAAAAAACGTCAAAATTTCCGCTACGTCACTGCGGCACCCCGTCGCCTGGGGTTATGTCATGGCTGCTGGGAAGCGAGTCATCTATCCGCTACATCACTGCAGCACCCCATCGCCTGGGACTATGTCATGACTGCTAGGAAGTGAGTCGTCTATCCGCTACATCACCGTGGCACCCTGCCAAAATGGGATGCAAGAGCATGAAGTTTAACACATCATCTATCCGTTGCATCACTGCGGCGCCCCACTGCAATGGAATGCGAGAGCATGAAGTTTAACATGTAATTTATATGTTGTGTCACCGCAGCACCCTGTCGAAATGGAATGCAAGAGCGTGAAGATTAACATGCGCTCTATGTGTTGCATCACTGCGGCACTCCAATGAAATGCAAGTGCGTGGAGTTTAACATGCGCTCTATCCTTTGCATCACTGTGGCACCCGACTGGAATGCAAGCGTGTCAAGTTTAACATGTGCTCTATATGTGGTGTCACTGTGGCACCCGACTGGAATGCAAGTGTGTGAAGATTAACATGCGCTCTATACGTTGCGTAACTGCGGCACCTTCGATTTTGAAATAGGGAACACTCTGAGATAACCCTCCCGGATTGGCATGTAAGAGCGTGATGTAATAATAATAACACTATAAATATATTTTTGTAAAATCCCTCAATCCCTCATTGCCCAAAAAATGAGTCACGAGCCACATTGTGGAGTCATTAAAAATTTTTTTATAAAAATAACATTTAGAAAATTTTTTGGGAAATTTGGGAATTTTTAGGGAAAAGGGAAATTTTGACAGTCTTTTTGGCGATAAAAGGGATATTTCGAGGTGAAAACGGGAAAAAAACACGTCTTATAATGACGTTTTCTTATCAAGGTTCGGTGTGTCTGTGTGTCCGTGTCACGAAGCTTTGTTTAAACATACATTTTCCAACTACTGAAGTCAAACAGGTAGGTGACTCCACTTAAAGATGAGCGGCCAGTAAAAGCACTGAGTGTGGTCACTTATGTAAATGGCAGTGCAGTTTTCCTGTCACCGAAAGATAATGCGAATTTTGCAGGTGTCTAGGAATAGGTGTTAGTAGCACTATAATCCGGTGTTGCTGGTATTGGTTGTTTTGCTGAGCTGCTGTAAAGTTGCTTAAAAATGGCTGCTATGCTTATACTGCTGACGATTTTGTTTCGAACCTGTGCTGGCGAGATTGCGTTTCGAGCTGGCTGGAGCTACTTTCTGCTGAGAAGTACTGAGGTGGAGCCATGTAGGGTACTGACGACCCTGGAGCCTCGCCGGGACTGACCATCCCGACTGCACCTCGGGCTGTTGGCTGCTGTCTTTCTCCGAAGTCTGTGCTTCAGGGGTGGAGGAAGAGACGCCCTCTGTCTTTTGAATGCCCCGTTTTACCAGTTTCTTTGCCTGAATAACGACGCGATTTCTATGCCTGCCTGTCACAGAGGTTTATCACCTGTGTAAATTATAGTTCCTTACCTTTGAACTGCATCTGAAACCAGCACCGATGATCCAAGCAGCGGTGGTTACAGCAAACGACAGCTACATGAACCTGGTGGAATGTGTCCGCCATCGACCAGCACTCCAGCAGCGCTCCTGCCTCCTCGAAGCATAGCTCTCTACTGGCGACGGACGACGAGTGTCGAACTCCAGCGCTGCCAGCGGTGTGACGTCACAAGCTAGTGCTGTGTTGCCGAACTGTTACGACGTTGGGGTAGAGTGCGCATACGAGAATTCGTCGTCCTAATTTGTCATTATATTTTCAATTTGGCGTTGTTGCCATCATGTGCATTTCTAGAATATTTTGTGATCGGGTTTTGGACTATAAAGAGCCGGGAAAAGCCGTGACTTGAGGTCAGATGGTCAGTCGAGACAGCATGAAGAGGTTCAGCCGAGGCTTTGGGCTGAGACGATGTTGACCAGCAGAGCAAAATTGCGACTTCTTGTGCTCAGATAAGGGGTTGGTTGCCAAGAAAGAAATCAAAAATAGGTCAGGAAAGACTTATATTTTAGACCACTTTATAACATTTGTTTAAAGTGAAATCATGGAAGGTCCCACAGCTAAACATTAGCAGCTTCATAGCTGAGTTCCTTAAGACATGTATGTAATATATTGTGTTTGATATTGCAGCCTCACGGATGAATGTGTTTTCTTACAATGTCTGTGTTACGCCAAGTTGTGGCGGAATAATTATTTTATAAATACTTGTAAGTAGAAATGTGTGTAATCCAAAGATAAGTATTGTGGTATCTGTATTCTATTGTAATGTATGAAAGTATTTATTGTGGTATATTTGTATTGAATTATATATAGTTCTAAATAATTGTAGAGAACACTTTCTTAATATATATTTGATAATCAATATAACCATGTATTTGTATACTAGGTAATTTTCTTCCATTGGAGGACGAACCTGGTGAAAACAACTGACGTGTTACATGGCAGCAGGAGAGTTTTTTATTTTCCTATTACTTTTAACTATGATTGTAAAATTCAGTCAGGTTAGGGTATAATTTGGAGATGGTTGGATCTGGCTGTAGCCTGGATGTAGTCTTGTATTTCTGTTCGTTGCTATTCTTGCGCAGAATACAGACACGCCGAAACAAGCGGAGAGCGGATTTCAAGATAAAGTTAAAAATCGGTCCAATGACTGAGAAGAATGTTGTTTTTTAGAATCTGATTTAGAATATCCCAAAAATGTATGTAACAATTATAAAGATTTTCTATTAGCTCCAGTGCTATAAAAATTTAAGAACAACTTTAGAAAAAAATATATGTTTAACGATATATAAGGATAAAATTATGTTTAGAAAGTTATTTCGTATCAAAAATTATTTAAATTCAACAATTTAATTGGCTTAATATTATATTGATATTAATTCACAAATGAGAAAAAATTATATTGGAAAACATTGTTATAAATTATTGAATAATACAGTTTATGGAAAACACTGGGAAATATAAGAAAAAGAGTATAAATGAAATAAATAAATAATGATGAATAATAGTAAAAATTAATTGATAGAGACAATATTTTTACAAAAAAAATCAGCACTTATTCACATGAATAAAACAAAGTTAAAATCTGATAAACCAATGAGCATATTTTAATTTTTTTAAATATAATATGTGTAGTTTTTCCTATAAAAATATGAAATAGAGATATAAATAAAATATCATGTTTTCCTATCAAGATACTGATTCTCTAATGTATATTGTAAAACCTGAAGATATTTATTCTGATATTAAATAAATAAATGGACTTGATAACGATTTTCCAAAATAAAATATATATAATATACAACAAATAAATAATGAAATCATATAAAAATGAAGATGAAAAGAATTGAATAATAAACAAATTTAATAGTTATGGGGCTAAAATATATGCTTTTGAATTTGACGAAGCAGCGAATAATCAAAAGGTGTTAAAAAATTTGTTGTTAAAGAAATAAATTTAGAATTGATGATTATAAGAGATGTCTCTTCAAATAAAGGATAATATTTAGAAAAATTATGTTCATACAGTTCAAACTAATAAAACAGCTTTAAATTATGAAGTTGACAAAAATTTAATTTCAGAAAATAAAATTGGTACAGTACCCTGCGGTTTATAAATGAATACTGTGGAGCCTCGATCGTTAAAGTTGTCTGTCTATCCAAAATTAAAAATATTTAATTAAATATATAACATTTAAAATTAAAATTTTATTCCCTAAAAATTTAAACCCAATAAGATTTTTTATAATTAAAAAATAATGAAAAATCGGAAAATATAATTATTATATTTACACTGCCAAATTTATTCTATAATCACAGCCATCACAACAATCTAAATCTAAATCATGTTTAAAACCTGAAAAAGTATTTGATTGTAAATAATTTATATCAATTTTAAAAAGAATTTTGAAAATAACCAAGCAATCTAATTCCCTAAGAATAAAAGTTAATATGTTTATAATTTCATATTCAGTATCCCAATATTTTAGATTCTCGATGGTTGACTCCATTTATATACAAAAACGTTCTATATATACATATATATATTTGCACCACATGTGTGGCTATAATTTTTTTTTCCATCTATAAAATAGTTTCAATATCAGCAACATTAAAATCGATTAAATGTTTGTATTTTAATTCTAAATCAAAATGGTAAAACCATTAATAGTAAACTTAATAAAATAAATGACAAAAATTCTTATAAACAATCGAATCTTGAAATCTAACCATTTTTTTGTTTCTAATATTATAAATATACCATATGCTAAAATGAAATGAACATTTATAGTTTTAAAATAATTTAAATTCAGTATTTTCTAACCAGTGATGTTTGAAGTGGGTCCTGAAGTGCACAGAGCTTAATTATATAGAATTTTATTCGTTTCTAATCCTAAAATCTCTGCTAATCAATCATCAAATTCAATATTATATTTACTTGGAACATTTATTCTATTTTGGTTTTTGTTGGTTTCTAAAACAATATTATCATACTTGAATAGTTTACATAAACCTGTGGTTTTTTGCTCTCATAGAACAACAATTGATAGATTTTTGACCAACAACTGCGAATTTATTAATGATATTGGGTGATGAATATTTTGCAACAAATCTAATTAATTTAGTAGAATATTCACAGCATGTAATAAAATCATGAAATATTTTCTTTAATATAATACATTTGTTAACTATAAAACTTTGTTAAATATATATACATTATTCATTAATTTAAAAACACTTTATTAGGATATTAGTATTTTAGTTATGAAGAAGAATAAATAAAATAATAGTGAACTTTTACCTAATAATATTATAGGAACAATAGTTGGTCCAAGTGATTGTGTGAAAATTTATTTTATAATATAAATTTTTTATATGATAGAATTGTTAAATCTTCATTAATTACATGTTTGTTCTAAAAGTCTAAATCAACGAGAATATTCCCATTTAATAAAATATTTTATTGACCTTTCAAAAAATATTTACTATTTTTCTAAATAATTTTGACGAAATGATGGATGTGAAAATAATTCACCAGTTATTTTCGATGATTTCATTTAGAGAATATAGATATAATGCAAGAATATTTTAACAGAGCTAGACATAAAAATATCGATGTTTTGTTTGACTGAAATTTAATCGTAAGTGTCGAAATCAATTAGCACGAGGCAATACTAATTTTCAATATATTTTCCAACAAGGTTATGAAAATTTAAAACCAATTTATAATGAATTTGTTGGAGATGATATGTCTTATGATAAACTTCAAAGATATATGTTCAAAGTGTTGTGATAAAGATTTTGGTTTTAGATCTATAGATATAACTCGAAAAATTAATAATAGAAAATATAGAAATAAAATTGAAGATTTTATAAAAATATAACATGTGTATGTACTGTTTTTGTGTTTGTGTATGCTATTGCATTTGTAATATGTTACGTTTACGTTTTAACTGCATAACATTTTTTGTAAAGACTATAAAATTGCATATATTTTATTAATTCATGAGTCATGAGAAGCATCTAATTCTTATGATTTTAAAACAATTTCCCTCCTTTCCTTTTTTTATTTTTTCAACAAAATATTAATGAAGAAAGTAAGGTTTCGTAATTTCAAATGAATAAAAATTTGCTTATATTTCTTTCATATCATATATTTTAAAAAGAAGTCGTTTATAATGATTTTAAATATTATCAGTTATTTAAATAATTATATTGACAAATGCACTGTTTAAACTCTTCATTTTTTTCCCTGCTAATTACAACTGTATCAGTAAATGTATACTTCGGTACAGCAAATAAAAATGTATCCTCTTAATTTTGTTTAGCATTTTTAAATTTTTCGAACAACTTTATTTTTATTTTATAAAGTTATATCATTAGTTTTAGTCACTTTCTTACACTTCAAACACCAAGTTCACATAACAGAAACGGCTTCAGCTGTCTCTTTATTCATTGATAGAAATAAAGTTTTTATTTATTTTTTAAAAATGATAAACATATAATTTTTTACTTTAAACTTTTAGTAGTCCTGGTAGTGGACCTTAAGAAGTTTGTTTCTATCCTCGTGCTCATAATAACCCTGGTGTTGCTGTTAACTACTTAAACCAAATTGATGTACGAGATATAATATGCTGGAAGGAACTGTTATAAATCAGACTGCGGTTATGTGATAATTATTTTTATAACAAATGGTTTTGAAAATTCAGTATAATTGCCTTTTTTTACTATTTTTAAAATAGCTGAATCATGTATATTAGCATTAATTCTAAAATCTGTACAAATAAATAGTATTAAAAGAGACGTGAATTAAGTATGTAATAGAAAATACTGATCAGTTTATCCTTGGGTTAATTTTTCACTTAATTATATAGTTTTTTCGATTTGATGGCAAATAATTTAAATAAATCGCATTATTTAGAGCAACTGGATCAGCAATATTTTAATTATTTTGTGTATAGATATAAAATAGCATATTTTGTGTTTGATTCAATTATGTGATTTTATTTTATGATATGGTAAAATTTTAACATTTAAACATTCCAAGCAAAATTACGCAGAGCTTCAATTTTGTTTTTGATTAATTCATTTAAATGATTGAAGATGGTTTTTTAATTATTTTATTTAATTTTCAAACTATTATTTTAATATTTTCCTTAAGTTCCCACAAATTATAATCAATTATTTTAGGAATAAGTTAAATTATATTTTTTTTCGTGATGCTTTTGTTTTGTATCTATAAATTCATAAATATTTAATTTATAAAATATTCATCCAATTCGTATTTAAAACAATTTTTATAAAATTATTAATTATTTAATTTTAGTTTGTTTATTATATTTATATTTTATTATAAAATATTTTAGTTTATTGTATTTTTATTTTTTGTAGTCACTTAACTCAGGTTTTTACGCAAATATATTTACTATGTGGGTATGAAACTGATTTAATCTAGTTTTAATATAATTATGGGTTATATAAACACTGAAATTACAAATGTTTTACTTAATTCGTTATTCAGATTCTTGTGATACATGTTATGTTGTTCTTTGAAGAAAATTAAAATTTTTAAATTGTAACATATTGATTAAAATGTATTTTGGAATCCTTTTTTTATCGATCATCAATTCTAAAACATTTATTCCCGTAACTGATAAGTGGTTTCTCGAATAAATGTAATTTTATAACAAACGAATTATTAAAATCTACATTTTTTGAAAAGGGGTGTAGTACTAATAAATATTAATGACCACAGATAACTGAAACAAAATTTTGAATTATATCATTCTCAAAATAAATTAAATTTCTTTTGAAATAATTATTTTTATTCTGTAGGAATATTTGTTAATGCCAAATTAATCGAAATAATAAATATTATTAACGTTTTATGTAACAAAACTTTCTAGTTATAGGATTAGCAGATTTTTATTATAATCTGTTAATTCATCAATCACATAAACTCTTTTTTTTAATATAAATTTAATTTAAATAATAGATAAAGCATTTTATTTTTTTTTTCATTGCCAAATTATAACATTGTAATTCTTCTAATGTTTAATTTTTATTGTATTTTTAACTGAATTACATGTAGTGGTAGCTTCACCAGCGAAACCACCAAATACCTAAAATTTAATAAAAATGGGCAAAATCCTCCAGTTTCTTAATCAATGGCAACTAAAGCAGCCTTTCTGCTATGCCCAGCGCAATTTTTTATTTTAATAATTTATTATTGTTGCTAAAGATAAAGTAAATTATAATCCTTCCTTAACATATTTATTAAGTCTCTTAATTTAGTTTGATATTTTGTTAAAAGTTTATCAGTTTCTAAAACGCTATGTTAATCGATTGGTATGTTGAACGTTATGATTTTTATCTTCACCTAATCAAAAATATTAAAATTTTCTTTAAAAAATACGTTAATCCCCAATATTTTATTCCCAATCCTAGTTTCCTTTTAATAAATAGCGATCCAGCAACAGCCAGTGAAGCAATTTTTTCTCATATTGGTTATAATTATCTAGCATTATTTTTTGCTTATTTTTAATTAATTTTATGAGTTTTATGTCTTAATTCTATATCTTAGTGATCTTATAAACAGTATAGTGATATTTATAATCTCCACCAAATTAGTTATTTCGTTTATCATCACGAGCTAATCGTTCATTTAACTCAGTGAGTGGGCCACAATAATTAAAACCCGAAAGATGCATTTCTGGAAAATTTTAATTAATTAACACCTAATATTTGTATCCCGTGATACTCACAATTCCAAAAATAATGAAGACTTGCATTTAAATATCTAATTAAATAAAGAATTACTTTAGAATTTTTAACAACAAAATCAGAATATTTAATATTTGAGATATTCGTTATACATTCTCATTATAATATTTTAATTCCAGCATTCTCTTCAAAATGAATAACTAATAATAACTCAATTATTTTTTTTACATCACCCATTCAAATAATGTCTTTTGGCAAATTATTGTAGTTTTAATTCCTTCACCAGATTTTGGTGTCCTTGGAGAATATATTTCTGTGGGTTATCTGGTTCAAATCCCGAATTTTAGATTTGGTTTTTTAGTCCATATTTTGCCAAGTGTGTTCATTTATTTATTTATGGTATGTTTTATGTAATTGTAAAAGTTTTCTGTATTTTAATTGTTCATCAAAGCTTGTATAGTGTCTTATTTACATATTTCAATTTGTTTAGTTACTGTTTGTCACTCTTACATTGTTTAAATATTTTTATCATCATTTTGGTTTCAGTTTATTTAATTCTGTGCTTTTAAAGTTACGTTTTGAATCTCGTTTTTCTCCTGCCGATACGCATGTCGTGCGATTATTTCTCTGTTATGTGGATGTTTAGTGCAGCATTGCGAATTCCTTCATTTATTGCCTCTTTGTAGTGTGTCTCGCACTCACTTCCCTGCACCTGCAGTTCTTGTGATTTTCTTGGTGTTTCCATGCAATTAGAATATGATTTTACAAAAAAAAATGGTAATTCGGCTTACATGATGACTGCCACCACATATGTGTGTCTGTTATCTCTTCTGGACAGTCTGAGACGTTTATGGGCAAGAACGTAATCTTCCGGTTTGTATTATATTTTACAGCTCTGTGCATCTCGCACATCTTTGTTCATTTTGAACATTGGTGTCCTGCCAAAATGATGTGTGCGCATTTTGTTGTTTACATGATTGCACTTTTTGACACTAAGTTCATTTATTGTATTGTGGTATTCTGTTTGTAATTATGTAGTCAGTAGTAGTGTAAAATTAATTGTTCGTGGGAATATGTTTTTTTAATTAGATTTTGTGCGATAAATGTTTATCATGTAAGTCTTCAGACGAATGTTTACCATTTGGGGTGAGTACAACTACAGTTTCTTTGCTTTTTCTCCGTCACGCATCAGGTAATTAAACATTTATTAAGTGTGCTGTTGGTGTATGTGTTACCAGTGAGTTCTCCAGAACACAGACATTCTGAACATTATGGTCTGTGGGTGCCATCTCGTCTCCATTTCCCGGCTTCTGTTTCCTGTTGTACGGATACACGCGCCTCTTGGAGAGTTCTCTTTACTGGTGAAACTGCGTGCTCCCAACTGCGATTCCGCAGGCTTCAGGGAAATGTGTGTGCAACCACCCCTGCATCGCTATTACTGTTATCTCGCCATCAGGGCAGCTATGTCACAAAGGACCCTTTGTTACTTAAGAACCAACTAGGTACTACAACTTATTTGTAAAAAATATATTTTGCATAGAAGTTTAACTGTCACGACTTAGAGTGTAGCTTTGTGAATCGCCATGTTTATACTGAAAATATAATTAAGTTTAAGGTTATCAAATTATTTTATATTTTACACAAATTTGCAAAATTAGATGATATTGACGTATCCTAGGGGCCTTCTTGAAAATTTATTTAATCTTATTTTGAAATTTAAAGCCCCCAAAATGATTTGTTTCTTGTTCTATCCAGTGTTGCCAGTATTTTAACGAATGTTTGTGTAAAATCAACCATTGGAATTATTGGAATTATTTGCCGCATTTCTTCTCAATTAAAAGGGAAAATTAGTTTTTTTAAACATAAATAAATAATTATAATAAAATTATCCAATAAGCGCAACCACGAGTTACATTTTGATTTCTTATCAAAATATTGTTTGCCTGGGCCTTTTTTTTTTGGTTGTTCATACAAGAAAGTGTTGTATTTTATATTTTTTATTTTGTATCATGTACAACTACCCAGCATAATTAATAAGAACATCGCTTCCTATATGCCAACGTGTTTGTTGTTGTAGGGCTCTTTGGCTTAAGTAAGAATTGTTATTTTTGTGCCACTTATTTGACGTTTGTGGTCGTTATTTGTATGTTGTTTGTGTCAAGTACTCACTATATGTTTTGTTGAATATTATATAATATTTTATTATGGTATTTTTATTGTACATGGGCACAGTGGAGTCACCATCTTCTTACAGACAACATTTTTGTTGTCAGGATTTATAAATGTTTGATGCTGTTTTATTTAGTAGTTTGACCAAATTTTTAAAAAGGGTTCTCTTGTTGAAAATGCCCAGGACACACCATTTTTTTCAAATGCACACAAAACTTTCTGCGGCAGCGATACCGTTCCAGGCACGTAGGCGACACCAGTGGTTACTGCAGGAAATCACACACTGACTTCCGGCTGAAGAAACAGGCAGCTGGAGTACTGCAATCTTGATTATGGATAGTACATGTTGTTAACAGTATGTGTTGACATTGTCCGACACCATCGCCTGCACAGAGGACACACCATAGCCACACGTTCATGATGCCTGATGGTAAAATGTTGTAAGCAAGGAAAGGGTCGCCACCACTCTTATTTTCATTAGCATGAGAAATTTTCAAGATTGAAGGACCTATTATCATAGAACAATGTTCGGAGAGCTTTAATTTAACTAAACTCACTTTCTGATATTTCGCAAAAATACAGATTTAAACCTTCATTGTTAAGGTCTTGTATCTTCCATAATATTAAGGCTGTGTTCCAATTGACACTTTTAGTTTACTAAAATGTTACGTAACCCGAATTATTTGACTAAAATAATTACATATTAGGAATTTTAGTTTGTATTATGTAACGTAACTAACTAAAATACCACACTACCAACTCGCAACTATTAATTAAAAAGTGACTATTTACTATTTAAACGACACTAAAAATTAAAATACCAATATACTAAATGGTCAACTCAACACAACCTCAGTTTACGTCAAAATATCCCAAAATATTTCACAGTTGATTTTACATAAGTAATCACCTTACGAAATTTGTAGGTCAAATTCTTCTTTACGTTCGATATTCTGATTACATATACAGGATCTAATTCGAGCGTTAGAAGTTTTCAAGCCGCTCAATTAATATGGGTTTACCTTATCATACTATAAATGGCGAATTGAACATATATCATGGAATATTTCCAATGGGCGATGGCCGACAGTCCTTGCTATGGAGAGTCGCGTACTTTCACAAAACGCTAATTAAGCTCGTTTCCATGTGTGATAACATATTTACTTACAGTAACTCATTATGCCAAACAACAGGTGGAGAATCTGGATATAAGACCCAATCATATGTTATGGTGTCACAATTATTTTATATACTTGTTTGAAAACAGCGTACTCATGGTTGGCTCGGCTGGCAAGTGACTGGCCTTCCAGCTCTGAGGTCATCGGTTCAAATCGAGTCCCTGTCAGGCGGGAAATCATTGGACGGGAGCTCACACTTAGCCAGTGAGGTGGACACAGCCACGTTGTAAGCATTTTCTCGGAAATGTCCTGTTTCCTCTCCATGTTCATTCCAATTCGTTTCCACCCCCATCTCGCCTGGCCTCTTCCATTCTTCTGGCTGGCCGGAGCGACAGTTCTGTGCCTTGTAGGACAGCTGGCTCTAATGGACGTCAGTCTACTCTCATGAATACGTCACTCTACCTTAGGAGGAAATCACATGTGGATTATCATGTCCATCTGCAAAGCTGTCCGTGCATGATACACTCAAAATAAAATACACGCCTATCAAGAAGTTTTGGACCACCGGTATTTCTTAGTTAAAAGGTTGCCCATAACCTAGGAAGAAGTTCTGGATGAAAATACACACTATGTACAAAACACCATGCTATACTTGACGAATGTCACTTTGTAATGCACTTCTGTCACAGCGAACATCCTTGTTGTGCAACCAATCACACGTGGCGCAGAACATGTTTTGAGGTGTGTATATTTGGAAAATTAATTGCTCTAGGTGTAAAAATAAAACCAACCTTTCTTGTAATTGAGGAGGACCATCCAGGGGTACTCTCCTAAGCCAGTGATGTTGCCGCCGTGTATTCTCTCCGAGGGATAGGACGTGCCGCACTCTGTGGGCGCGGGCAGGACTTTCCACGCCGGGTGATCGCTGGCCATGTAGCGAGACATGACAGCACACACTGGAGAGGTGGGACAACAGACTGTGAGCTGCTGTCCTACCCGTGTGCACGTGTGCGAGGTCCTGCGCAGTTCTGGACAGTCCTCGAACAGCACGCGGACTCCTCGCTCCTCTCCAGTCGCCGTGCACGTTGAGCACTGCCACTGTCGTTCCGGCTGCAGCCCTGACACACGTTCACTACCTCCTACACACTTCCTCGCACTATACGCTTTAACCCAGCAAAACCCTGCTTGCCATCTACACTGAAGAGCCAAAAAAACTTGTACACATGCCTTATATCGTGTAGGGCTCCCGAGCACGCAGATGTGCCGCAAGACGAGATGGCATGGACTCGACTAATGTCTGAAGGTATGCAGGAGGCAATCACACCATGAATCCTGCAGGGCAGTCCACAAATCCAACCTGCGCCAATTTCAGAAAGGGTTGCACGTCTGTTACGTTTAATGATTCTCGTCTGTCGTCGTTTGACCCGTTCTTTGACGATCTTTTTACGGCCGCAGCGATGTCGAATATGTGATGTTTTACCGGATTCCCGATATTCGCGGTACACTCGTGAAATGGTCGTACGCGAACATCCAAATGTTATCGCTACCTCGGAGATGCTATGTCCCATCTCTCGTGCGCCGACTATAACACCACGTTCGAACTCACTTAAATCATGATAACCGGCCATTGTAGCAGCAGTAACAGATCTAGCTGCCGACCGCATCGCATTACTCTGATTGGTTCCATACCTCTGTTATTTGCATACGCACGCCTTTACCAGTTTTTTTTT
>NQII01000273.1:924709-950144 GCA_002778355.1 Clitarchus hookeri | reverse complement strand
CCCCCCCCACCTCTTTCACCACCTCTCCTCTCAACTGTCGAAGTAATTTACTTGCAAGCATGACCCGGCATTGAGGAAGCCAACCCAGAGCACAGGTGCCCCATGTGTACAGACCTAGATGAAGTTTTGAATGGAAATTTAAACAGTTTGGAAAAATAATTCTCAGTGTGCATGCGAACTTTTTTTTATAGTACATAAATAAACAATGCGTGAAATGTATTGTAACATTAAGGCATTTTGTTTGGAAAAATATTTCACCATTAAGCAGATTCCACTCTTCTACAGTGACGATGAAGAGAAAACCAAAGTTTTCACTTTTTTACCATCATGTGCACGGAAACACCTCGACCGCACCACTCAACTTGCATACTGCCAGCGATCGTTCCAGATTCATGGACTAAGGTAGGATGGTGCGGATGTGCCGCATGCGCAAATTCTGGAAGTGTTGGACTCTGCCATAATTCCCGATTATCATGTGATGTGCTTGGAAGACGCCAAAGACGATATACATGTCCAAAAAGAGTAGAAATTTTCAAAGTCCAAAATCAGTGCGACTGGTCTTGTGATTTAGATGCCAGACAAGTTGACATCGCCAATTATTCGCCACCTTTCAACCTCGTCGAGATGTAATTGGAAAGCTTTCACAAGTGTGAAAAAATTCGATGTTATTGTAGTCAGTGTTATATAGAAGCCACGTGACTTTGGTTCTACGTTAATCCTTGCTACATCAAATGGTGTATAAAAAAACCAGAGAGAATGAGACTTAATTCAGCATGTTTTGTAATTAAATTGTTTCTGAAAAGTATAAATAAAAATTTGAAAGTTAGGAGATTTTTTTTTTTTTAACAGCTTCTCGTCTGATTGTGAAAGGTGACAGATCGCTCTTTCTTCCCTCGTCTTTTTAACATTCAGGCAGGTATTTTCAGTTTTTCCATTACATCAGGTCGCAGAGTATAACTGGGCGTGTTTGTCATATGCATATATTTTCCCGCGAAATTAAAAGTCTGCTCAAATTTGGAGTCTCGGTTCAAACTAGCTAGTCTCTGGATAAATATGCAACCTCGTAATATATATTTCCGGAAACGCATAATGTTTAAAATGCATATATTCGCCATCGATATAATTTGCAAAGGCGTTACATCAGTACCCGTGCCGCTACTGTGATGTTTCATTTGTATTCATATAATGTGCTCGAAGATTTTAAAAGTATGGATGTGCTATGAATACGTATTGGGTGACATGTAAGTGCGGAAACTGTGGCATGACATTTGTTAGGAGAGATAACTTGCAGACATATGCGAAAACCTGCATACTCATAGGACATTCGCCTGCCAAACTGCGACGTTTTCAGTCTCCTTTGCCGCAGCATACGAGTTTATTTTTGCAGTACCAACGGTTCAAGAAGATGATAATCCACCATCGTGCCAACGACCATCACGCCAAAGAATTAACGCTGGTACTGGGACTGTTAATGGTAATTCTTTTGTGGAGGCCGAAACTGCATTCCAACACAGTCGAAAGACCTATGCCATCTATAACAAAAGCTGTTCGTTGAAGGATATTTGCTCATTTTTAGCCCGAATGGGGGGAAAAACCGCTGTTCGCTCTCCACATAATTACGCCTCCAATAAAATTTAATGTATGGCTCGAATATAGATTTGCAAAAGTGACTCCATTCAACGAAGGGCGGGAATTCGAAATGAAAGGCAGAGATGTGGAAAATGCTGTAAAAATCCTCTTTAAAGGGAAAATACATCAATAGAAATAAGTGTGCAAGAGCGTGGTTCGGGTTAAATATTAACGAAAAATCAGTCGCCGAGTGTCCAATGCAACAACAATACTCAGTAAAAAGTGTATGGGTGTATATAGTATAGAGCAGTATTAAATAAAGAGAAGTAAAATGAACGAAGTACAGTATGATTGTGGAAAATATATTTATGAAGAATACCTTTAAAAGAATAAAAGAAATTAATAACATAATATCAAAAATTATTAACTTTAAAAAAGCATAAATATTTTGAAGGAACTATATATATTAATGTACTTCCATTGCATAACCATACAAGAGAGAAACATTTACACACCTGCAAACTTTGTTTTAATGAATATAAGAAAGTCAAAACCTAGAAGGGCAAAATATAGAGAATGCTAGTCATATTAACTTTATAATAAATGTGAGGAATCTAATTTAAAATAGTGATAACACTAATAGTGATAGTCACAACAATACCAATAGTAAAAATATCAATCACACTAGTAATGCAATTAACAGTTATAAAATATACATGGTATCAAAAGAGAATAAATCTATTAGTTTATTTTCTACACATAATAAAACTAAGAATAAGCATACAACTATATGTAGTAAATATATAAATAAATATAATAAAAAACATCACAGTGCTAAAAAGCAAACTAAAGCTAATATTGCCGAAAATTTGTTAAAATGAAAAACTATATCAATAGAAATTCGCCCTTCAAATTATATTTTCATAAAAATTTATTAAATGGTTAAAAAATAAAAAGTGTGATAATTTTTTTCCTTTGGTAAATAGCGAACAAAAACGGCAGTCACGAAATTGAGTGGGATGAAAGTGGTGGAGTTAAGAAAATTAGCTAAGTCATTACAAATAAAAAAATGTAAATTAGTTTTTAAAAAAGACGATTTAATTGAAACTATAATTAGATATTACTATAATAATAGATAATTAACAAAACCAAACTTTCAATATTTAACTTATTCTGATATATAAGTTAAGTGTATGCATTAGATTTAGCTGTTTTATCTTTTACTGGAATGGCAACATATTTTAAAAAACATCAATAAATTTCAAATAAATGCATATCCCTTGTTTATTTTTAAATATAATTTAAATTTGCAAAATCAAGTTCAACTATATCAGTTTGCCTTAAATCATAATTTCAAAATTACATTTTTATTCTAGAAATTTTTTTATTTTACTGGTTCATATAATTAATTAATTGTACCTTCACGAATGGATATTTTTTTCCTCTTTTTAAAAATGTTGATTAGTTTAGATTAACATATAGCACAGATACTTTTTGAACCACTGTTTTATTTTCAGTATTATTTAGATTTATGTTATTAATTTAGTAATTTTTATTTACTTTCAAACAAGTGTTTTCCATGTATTCAAATTATATATATTTTTTATTTGAAAACTGTAACATTGGTTTCAAATCCCATAGGAATTTGTACACCATCAACTAATTTAAAAGATATTTTATCACCGTTTTTATAAGAAATAGTTTTGAAAAATCTATAAATTGTCATTTTCTTACTATTCTTAAAATATTTGGATCATATATATTAGTATTTCTTCTAAAAAATTGTACAACCAAGTATAAATAAATAATTACATAATTCAGCATGTGATTAAAAATATTGATTGGTTTTTTTCCCGGTGTTATTTTTCGAATTAAATGTATTGTTTATATTCGTTTTGATTGAAGGGGACCTTGGTAGTGTAGTGGTCAGACTGTTCACCTCCCACCAAGGCCATCCGGGGTCACGACCGGATTTTTACATGTGGGAATTGTGCCAGACGATGCAGTTGGGTAGCGGGCTTTCTCGGGGATCTCTTGTTTCCTCCGCCCTTGCATTCCAGCACTGTTCCACGCTCTCTCTTTTCGCCCTCACCGGTTCACAAGACCTGGATGTTAAGACCCGTCCAAACCTCTCCACTTAATTAGTTATGATTGAAAATAATCTCAATTTAATAAATAGTGTGTAGAAATAGGATTAAAAGTGCTTGTTAATCTTTAAATTTTGGAGTTTTCATAAATATTTTAATATTAATTTATAAAAAATAAATAACCATTCATATGCATTTTTATATTGAAATAAAGTTTAATAATTGTAAAGTATAATTATGGTAATTATTTTGTTTATTTGATGAAATCACATTTTCAATATCACTTATTTAAATTTTCATTTAATTGTTGCTAGTTAACGATTATACTTGATTGTATATTTGAATGAAAGAGATTTTCCACATACAATTTTATGTTGGTATCACAAAAATAATTACAGATACATATATTGTAGTTCTTTTTTAAAACAGCATACTTGTAAAATTATTACCTATATAATGTTAATTATAATTATTTAATTAATTTTAAGTATATTTTAATAAAACTTACGCAATTAACATTTTAATATATTAACTAAATTTTGTTTTTAAAGCACAATTATTTATAAAACAGTTTCTTATATTCATATAATCAGATAGTTTTTAATAAATGTTATTAGGTATAGGATCATTGAATATTTTTGTACGATATTTCTTTGTTCATTTAGCAAACTCAACTAATTTATAATTTTTATGTAAATATCTTATTCATTTTCTTAAATATTATTGTTTTAATTATGAACAGTTTCATTACAGTAAAATTATTTAATTCATTTTACAAAACAACTATTATATATTTATCAATTTTGTCATTTGTAATATAATAAATTCATTGATGTTTATGAACCACTTTTTTTAAAACTAGAAATTGAAATACTAAAACATGTTTTGCTAACAGAACATGTATTTAAATTCTTTGATCATGATTGATTTTATCTTTTTTTATCAGTATTTTTATTTTTTCTATCAAATTTTGAAGTATATCATTGTTATAATAGATGTAATCTGTTTTAATAAATACGTAATTCTTTAGGCATATTTCCAAAAAGTATTAAATATAATAAATACCATTATTAATATTAAAAATGATAAACTTAGTGAGTTGAAGAATAAAAATATATATGTAAATTAACTATATTTCAAGGATTTTCATTCATTTTAATTAGTGATTCATTATATAAACATATGAAATACATTTAATTTTTCATATATGCATAATTTTGAAATCAATATTGGATAAAGTGTTTATTTCAAATTTGATCAGTCTTCCTACTCATTTTTAAAATACTTGTCTATTTTATTTTTCATTGCTAAATTAAGTTACTTCAAATCTTAGCATTGCTTTTTGCTTAGTATTTTCACCTGAAATACATAGAGCACTAGATCCTCCATCCATATAACCTAATAAACCTAAAATTAGAACGTAGAATGGTAAAAAACACACCAATGTCATGCCTAACGATAGTTTTTTCTTTTAAAATTGTATTGATCGTTCTCAAAATTTTTAAATATATTTATTTATTCTTTCAAGTTTATCTTTTGTAAATTTTTTATAAATCATTGATATTTTATTTTTAATAACTAGTATTTTGTAAGTTGTATTTTGATTTTTATTTTATACTATATGCAATATAAGTTTTTAATTATTTTTAAAATTATAATAATAATTTAAATAATAATGCTTTTTCTAATTTCTAAAAAAAAAAATTAAAATTGTAAAGAAGCATTTGAGAATTTGTTATTTCACAACCTTATTTACTTCTAGTAAACATACTTCCCGAAATGATGGCAGATGAAATTTTTTCACCAACAGGAGTATCTTTATTTAACATTATTTCTTATTTCTTTAGTTTTTTTTTTTGTAAAATGTATAAGCCTCGTGTCTAATATGCTAAATATATTTTATCTATATGCTATTTCATGTGGAATACAAGCTGTATCTAATTTATTTATTCCTTCATCATCTGTTGCTAATTATTCATTTAATTTAGCAAAAGGACCACTGTATCCAGACATGTTTATTGCTAGGAAATTTAAATTATTTGATGCCCAGTTCATTATTTCATCACCATCCTGTTGAAAATTCCAAAAATAATCAGGAAAAAAATGTAAAACTCTTATTGGGTATGGAATGCCTATAGTATTTAAAAAAGAAAATAAGAACATTATTGCCTAACATATTCATTATGCTAAATTTTTCATTATATAAATTTTTATTTCCAGCCCTTTCTTCGTCATGAATAACTAACATCCATCAATTAATTTTCTTTGATCATCCAACCAAATATATTCTTAGGTAAATTATTAAAAAATTTAATTACTTGGATTTCTTGGCAACTAAACTTCTTCTGGAGTATTTCGTACATATCTTGTTTTTTTAGGTTTCTGTCTTTATGCCACAATTTTTTATAATTGTAGTATTATATTTTGGACCAGTATATGATCTTGGATAGTTATAATGTTTGACCTTGGAGGACAATTTTTAAGATAAGCCTTTGTGACAAATAAGATATTAACATAATTATTATAGTCATTTTTAGAAGCGTCATCTCCATTTATTTCTTTTTGAGTGTGGAATTTTAAAAGTACATGTGTTATTATTTTTTATTTAAAAAAAATAACATAACCATTGAATTCTACTTCTGAACTACCAATTATACATTTATTTCCAATTCATTGTATTCCAAATACATTACCATTTATGCTGATTAAATAATATGATAATTTTAGACTAAGATTAATTGCTTATATTATTTTTAATGCTTAATTCCAGCTTTAGCACTATGTCCACACTGTTAATTTAAGTATATTTATAATGGTTCATGATGAATATTATCATTATCATATAAATAAATTGTTTTTAAAAGAAATTTATATTGGTGTTTTTCGATAGTCAAAATTTTTAACTGCTGTAGCAATTTAAAAAGTAATTAAATTTTCATGTCTCATAAATGTTTTCTATTATTTCACCAATATCTTCTAATACAATAATTACAGGTTTATCTTGTGTTATTTTCATAACCAGCTTTTTATGATTTGTTATATTGTCTATCAGATAATTGTTAAAGGTGCCAATTTCTTATTTATTATATTTTTGTAATTGAATTTTATAAATTTATTTCTATTTAAATAGTTTTAAAAAAACTATGTACTGTATTTGTATATCAATAAAAAAAATTATATATAAGGAACTATGCTATTTTCGTTTTCGTTTATTTATACATATTTTTATTAATATTATTATAATTTTTAAAAATGATCTCGATTTAAATTTTTAATTAATGTGTAGAATTTCTTATATTTGTTCAATTTATTATTTAATTTTTTTAATAATTTTCTATAATTGCTTTTAAATAAAATTGGCAATTTTTTTAAGACAAACAATTACACCAACTGATCAAACTAGAGGAAATGTAAATATTTTTAATTCTAAGATAAAAATGTTATATAGATATTGGTGATGGATTTATAATCTTAAAGATGCTTGTAATTAACTATATAAAATAACTACAAGAGATTCAAATACGAATCGTAGTGCTGATGATAATATAGATGCGATTTCTGAATATTTCCCTATTATTCTTTTAATAGCTATTTCTAAATGTGGAAGAATTATAGATGTTGAAGAAAATCCACTGTCAAAGACATTTCATTTCAAGAATTCCAGAAAAAGGAAATTATATAAATGGTTGGAATTAATAATATTGGTTCCAAATATAAAATAATAAATAATATCAAAAAAATTAAAATTTAATGAAAATGTCCTAAAATTAATAAAAACCAATTAAATAATTTATCTTTTGAGGTATCTATTTAGTTTAATGAATGATTCTTCTTAAGTTATTTGGAAAGGGAGGTGTTGGATTTCTTTTTATAGAAATAGTTCAGTTAATAATAGTTCATCGGTTAATCCAACTGAAAAAGAACAAACACTTGAAATTCGAAAGCAGGTGTTTATCAAATATATATATTTTTTAATATTTACACATCGTATGGATATTAGTATAATATCAATCACATATAGCCTTAGGATTAAAATAAAAAAATTTAATCAACCTAAAAACTAATCTTAAATTTAATAGAAGATGACAGGCATTCACTGCCCTTGTCAGGCCGTTTGTCTTGGCTTCCGCGCTTGGCCCACGTCTTGGTTTCCTCAACTGACATTTTGCCATACCTTGCAGCAGGCATCTTCAGGGATCTCGAGTAGGACTGAAAGCCAGCAGCTGGAGAAGGCTCTTATACAGAGTGAGTCAGGACAGAGAGTGTTAATTTCGGGCGGTGATTCCTTGCAAGAAGCAAAGCGGAAATATATTTGGGCATTTTTCTATGAAGTAAGAATTGTGGCTGGTACGAGTCAATGAAAATATAAACTTTATTTACATTTCGTCAAATATTTCTGAAGCTATTTGAGATTAAGCTGCATTATTTAGAACGGAGTCACAGGAAAGGGAGATCTTCAACCACGTATGAGTCGGGTGGTAATATCATCCCCCCTTCGGTATATAGTTAGGTTTCATCGCCCTTTTTTGACTGTTGTTTTCGAAACACTGAGATACTATGCATGTTTACGTACGGTATGATAATGAGAATGTGAAAAACAACAAAAAAGTTCGTCTTGTCGGTACTCACTAAGTCTAACCGTTTTCATGATATCAGCATTTATATGTTTAAAGGTGTGTGTAAAAATGCCTGAGGGGTATACAAACCTAAATGCAGTGTACATATAAACAAGCGTTGTCCACACATAAATCAAGCAGGGATTAACATTTGTTGTTACTGATTTAGAATGTATGTCGATAAGTTATTACAGAGGTGTAGAATTTCGTTAAGCAATGAGAACAAAGTCGTCGATAAAATGGATTACAATCGTTGCATCATCACATTAGGAATTGCTACTGACAAAACGTATATGTAATTGTAATGTTTGTAATGAAAGCTCGCATCATAATGTTGTTATTGGTATCTAACTGCAGTCGCTACAATCATATTATCGACAGAAATACACTGAGGCGACAAAAGGCATGGCATAACTCCTAATATCGTGTTGGACCTCCTTTTGCCCGGCGAAGTGCAGCAACTCGACGTGGCATGGACTCAACAAGTCGTTGGAAGTCCCTGGCAGAAATATCGAGCCATGCTGCCTCTATAGACGTCCATAATTACGAAAGTGTTGCCGGTGCAGGATTCTGTGCACGAACAGAACTAACGATGATGTCCCATAAATGTCCAATGAGATTCATGTCAGGCGATTTTGGTGGCCAAATCATTCGCTGGAATTGTCCAGAATGTTCTTCAAACCAATCGCGAACAGTTGTGGCCCGGTGACATGGCGCATTGTCATCCATAAAAATGCCATCGTTGTTTGGGTACATGAAGTCCATGAATGGCTGCAAGTGGTTTCCAAGTAGCTGAACAAAACCCTTTCCAGTCAATCATCGGTTCAGTTGAACCAGATGACCCAGTCCATTCCATGTAAAAACTGCCCACACCATTATGGAGCCACCACCAGTTTGCACAGTTCCTTGTTGACAACTTGGGTCCGTGGATTCGTGGGATCTGCGCCACACTCGAACCCTACCATCAACTCTTACCAACTGAAATCGGGACTCATCTGACCAAGCCACGGTATTCCAGTCGTCTAGGGTACAACCGATATGGTCACGAGCCCAGGAGAGGCGCTGCAGGTGATGTCGTGCTGTTAGTAAAGGCACTCGAGTCGGTCTTCTGCTGGCATAGCCCAGTACAGCCAAAGTTCGCCACACTGTCCTAACGGACACGGCCGTCGTACGTCCCACATAGATTCCTGCGGTTATTTCACGCAGTGCTGCTTGTCTGTTAACACTGACCATTCTGCGCACGTCGTCGTTGGTCTTGGTCACTAAGTGCCGGCGGTCGGCCACTGCGTTGTCCATTGTGGGAGGTTATGCCTGAAATTAGGTATTCTCGGCACACTCTTGACACTGTGGATCTCGGAATGTTGAATTCCCTAACAATTTCCGAAATGGAATGTCCCATGCGTCTAGCTCCAACTACCATTCCGCGTTCAAAGTCTGTTAATTCCCGTCGTGCGACCATATTCACGTCAGAAACCTTTTCACATGAATCACTTGACTACAAATGAAAGCCCAGCCAATACACTGCCCATTTGTACATTTTGTACGCGATACTACAGCCATCTGTATATTTGCATATTGCTATCCCATGACTTTTGTCACCTCAGTGTAATATTGCCATTTATTACGTTAGATATCACACCACAAGGTAAACTTTGTGGCATGTAAAGTCGAGTTGACTCTTGCACGCAACGCGACGCAGTACTCATTACGGAGTGGAGTAATGTGGAGCTCTGTGACATTGTTTTAACGTGTAGTGAAATACTAGGTAATGCAGTGGCAGCACACCAGGGATATGCAGAAATGTTCCCAGTTTTTGTGGTAATATGCCAATTCTCGTTTACCTTTGTTGCAGCACAGTCTTTCATAATTACAGGCTGTTTGTTAATTATACTTTACCATCCGTATTGTTGGGAAGGCAATGTGTTTTAGATCAATCCTGTCCTCAGTGTTTAAAGACAGTCTTTCAACACTGTGGTAACCTATCGGCATACACTCTAAATTACTAACAAGGCATGCCCATGCCTACTTGTACTTACGTGTGGACAATGTCTGATTCTTCTCACTGCATGAAGGTTTGCATACCACTCAGTTATTCTTACACAAATCCTTAAAAATACAAATGCTGACATCGCGAAAACTATAAGCCTTAGCGAGTGCCGACAAGACGATATTTTTTGTTGCTTTTCAGATTCTCATTAACATACCGCAAGTAAACTTACGTTATATCTCAGTGTTTCGAAAATAACTGTCTAAAAGTGTGATGAACACCAAGTGTGTATCGAAGGGGTGGTGATATTACTACCAAATTCATAGCAGGTTGAAGATTTCCTTTCCTGTAACAATGTTCGAAATTATGTTGCTTAATCTCAGATAATTTTGGAAATATTTGACGAAATGTAATTTAAAATTCATTTTCAATGGCTCATAGCAGCTACAATTATCACTATTTAACAAAATGCCTTAGTATATTTCTGCTTGGTTTCTCGTATGGAATCACCTACCGAAATTAACACACTTAGTCCTGACTCATCGTGTATAGCTGGTCTCAGGGGCACCTTGTCTGTAATTGGCTGTCCAGGTGGCCAATAAGTGAAGAGCCCCCCCCCCCCNGCCAATCACTGTAGTCTTCTCCTGATTGGCTAGAGTGGTAGCCAGTCATAGTCTGACTCACTCTAGCTTGTAGTTTGGCAGATATTTTGTTCCTATTTTCTAAAAAGTGATTCCCAAGTTTTACTTAACTTGTAGCCATCATCCCTGTTGATATTGCCAAGGTGTTTCACTATTTATATTGCTTCTCGTACTATTCTTGTCCTTTAATTTAAATATAATAATTGAGAGTTTTTAAATAAATATTTCCGACCTGGAAAACTAATTTTGAATATCATATAAAAATCAGTTTATTAATTTTCATACGATATGCGAGATTATTTTCTTACAGTATGTTTTCAAACTAATAGGGAAATGTACCTGAACAATAATATGGTCATTCTTCTAAGTTTGAACATTGTGATGTAAAAAATATATCTGTTATTAATGGGAATAGAATTCTTCCATAAGAAAAATTGAATTTGGATTTCGATGACGATTTTATAATGAAAATGTATTTAGCCAGTAATAATGTTGTAAATAATAGTTTAGAAATTTGTAGTATACATAATAATGCTTTATATTATGAACCAATTATAAATACCAATGATAATTATTCAATTTTTAGTTGACTTTAGCGATTGTACTTATGAAAAATATTTTACTTCAAATATTAAAAGTAATTTTTAATTTTCAGTTAGTTTTAATAAAGAAGTGCCAAAAAAAAAAACAGCCGGTAATATTGTTTTAACTAGCCAGAATAATTTTAATACTATATGAGAAAAGATAGAATAACTGAATAATTTTACATTTAAATATGAATGGCAAAAACAATCTTCTATACATATTATAAAACTCAACGTCTATCTGCCTGTCTGTTAGTAAATGCGCTTATCGCTCGAGAACCACGTATCCGATGTACGTTTTTTTTTTTTTTTTTTTTTTTTTTTTTTNATGTTCTCTGACCATGTTTTAGTACATATTTTGTTACGTAAAGTAACATAAGGAATAAGCAGTGACGATAATAGTTAATCAAGTCGGAAAAAAAGTTTGCCGCCAGCGCGCTCTCTTGCAATACGCTGTCTAAACCGTTAATGATTGAACAATATCGTGTAGTAAAGAATGGTGAAGAATAAAAATACCTAAAAAAACTCCGCGGTAACATATATCTATATGTTACAGAGAAAAAGTAATAAGCATTTTTACCATTTAATTCACAAGCAACATTCTATGACGAATTTTTTCACCTTGCACTCATTGAAATTGAAATCAAGTGCAGACATTGTCAGGAAAAAGTATAAAAAGTATGGGCCTACCAATACCAGATAACATAGTAGATTCAACCGTTAACCATGACTACATCAGGTAAACTTCATATAATATATCAGAATTGCACAACACCGCAACGGTTGTTAGTATTTCTCTGTAATAGATACTTTTTTTTTTAGGTTTTTTATTCTACGCAATTCTTTACCACATTATATTGTTCCATATTTAATGGTTTAGAAAGCGTATTGTAAGAGAGCGCTGTGGCGGCAAACGTTTTTCCGACTTGATTCACTATTATCGTCACTGCTTATTCCTTATGTTACTTTATGTAACACAATATATACTAAAACCTGGCGATAGAACATAGCTATGAATTAAAAAAAAAAAAAACACGTAAATCTGATAAGTGGTTCTAGAGTGATAAGCACACTAACAGGCAGACAGAGAGAAGTTGAGTTTTATAATATGTATAGATAATTAACACTAAGTAAAATTCAACTTTATTTTAAAAAAACCTAAACAATAATTCTGTAGTCAACGCGAGCGGAGCCGCAGGCACCGCTAGTTATTTTATAAATGTTATTGATAATTTCACAGATATTTTGTAACTATTTGTACATTATTCATTGAAATAATAAATATTTTAAAAAGCAATATATTATTTTCATCATTTATATTTCAATTTTAAATTATATTTAAAAAGTTATTATCTGTCTAGATATTGGATGTATTATAATAGTTTGTGTTTCAGTTTTATAATTTTCATAATAGCAATAAAATCCCTTTTCATAATCATCTGCTTAATTGTCATAATAATTTCTAATATCATCAGAATTCTTATAACTAGTAATATAAGCCCTTTGATCAATATCGCTGTAACTGTCATCACTCTCGTGATCATTATTACTTATTTTTATTTAAGGTTTTGGTAAATTAACATAACAAATAACACTGTTTTATTTCTAAATAAATACCAATTTTAATTAATTGATTTTTCTGAAAATCTAAAATATTTTAAATTACACTAACGACAATGTATTTTTTTTAATTAGAATAAAAATTAATTCCACTTATGTTAGAATTTTCATTAGGATATTCTCTATCATTTTTTTTAATTTGGTAAATTTTCTAGAAATTGAAACTTCTTCATATTAAAATAAAAGCTAATTTTATAATTTATTTACACTATTTAAATTTTCTTCATCACAAGTAGATAAAAAATAATAGTTGTATTCCATTATAAATTGAATATATTTTTTATATAGTTGATTATTAATTTATTAGAAAATGTAAACAGTTTTCGATATGATGTCCTTAAATTATTTTTGGATTAGTTATGTAATTTTTTTTCTATTTTATCAATAAAAATTTTAAAAGGTGTTGTTATTTCCCCCGTTTAGCCTACTTTCCGGAAGAAAGAAAAAAAGACTAATGAGATCACTTTCCTGTCTGTGTGGCTGTGTGTGTGTGTCTGTGTCTGTGCGTGTTGTCCCCCCTCTCCCCAAACCTATCAATTTTTGAACGCGTGAACCGAATTTTACCAAACTCGGTAAACATATAGCACTAGGAAAGGACACCTGACTTTTATCGTTTGCAATCACGCCAGGCACTTACTTTCAAAATTGCGGCCATTTAAATATTTAGGGCGATATGTCATATCTTTGAAACCATTCAACCGAATTCAACCAACTTTTGTATGCTGACAATGCAAGTTGTAAACATTAAATTAAGGGGAGGATATTGTCTTTGGTATGCCATTTTTAAAGATAGTGCTATATGAAAAACTTAAAAACTGCTCAACCAATTTTTGCCAAATTGGGTACGTAAGTAATACTATGATTGGTCAGGTAAATGTAAGTAATTGAACTTTATTAGACATTTATTTAAAAAATGGCGGCTAAACACATGGTTTAGGTTTATTTGGTATAAATACCATACCATTTACTAATTTCAACCAAATTTTGTATGTTGACAGTATCTGTTACAAGCATGAAATATAGAAAAAAAAACAGCCTCTTTTTCATGCTATTTTGTAAATAGCATTACTTGAATTTATCAAGTTTTTGTGTAACTTCTCGGAAAAAATCGACTGATTCCCACCAAATTTGGCAAACAAGTAGTACTGCCACACTTGATATGTACAAATATGTTTCAAATACCTATGTCAGACACTTATTTTCAAAATGGCGTCCATCTACCTATTTTAGCATAGTATGCTATATAATCCAAAACATATAATCAATTCCAACTTAACTTTGCATGCCGGGAATATATGAGAAAAAACTGGAATGTGTCTACATGGAGTCTCTTTTGTCCTTCATTTTGTATGATAATGCCACACGAATAAATGTAATTTTTATGTCATATCTCGGGAAACAATTCGCCGATTCCTACCAAATATGGCAAACTAGTACTGTGGTAGGTAATGTTAACTGATATGTTTGAGATATGTCAGACACTTATTTTAAAATGGCGGACATAACTACTTTAATTTTGTAAGTTATATCGTCGAAATCATGTAATTCAATCAAATGAAACTTTGTATGATGGCTGTATATATTATAACAAACAAATGTTTTCACGAAATTTATTTTGTCCGCCATTTTGTAAAATAGTTTTACTTGTCAAAATAAAATTATGTGATCTCCGAAAAACAACCGATTTCTACCAAGTTTGGCTAACAATTAGCACTATGGCAGGTTATGTAAACTAATATTTTTTGAGAGGGTCAGACACTCATATTTTCAAAATGGCGGCCATAGAAACATTTTAGCTCCTAATATTTTATTTACGAAACTGCAAAACTAATTTCAACTTTATTTTGTATGCTGACTGTATCAGGTATATCCATCAAAATTGTATATGCAAAGCCTCATTTCTCCGCCATTGTGTAAGATAGACCCACATGAAATTTTATTGTTTTTATGTAATATCTCTGGAAACAATCAATCCATTTCTTTCAAACTTGGCGCAGAAATTGTACTGTGGTAAGCTATATTAATTTATATGTTTTAAGTATGTAAGTCACTTATTTTCTGAATGACGTGCAGTTGATTGCAAGCTAGCATAATGTTAGGAGTTTTTCTGAATTCGAATCCCGGGTAAGTCACTTGTGTATTTTAATTATCTTTATAGTGTTTCACAAATTTCTGGTTTCATCTGTAATAATATCACTATCTATCTATGTGATGTCAAGGACTACCTAGCATCGAAGATTTTAAGAACTTCACAAACATTTATTTACACATATGTAGAGGAAACTAGGATTGTAAGTTATCATTAACTTGTTGTTATTTGCAATCTACATATAATTAAAATATTTTATTATGATTTTTTGTATTTTGTATGTACAGCCTGGGCTTTTTCAGCTGTCTGTCTATTATTATTTATAATATTTGTTTATTTCAAATATTTTAATTGTATTCATTTTTTTTTTAACATTCTAAAATAATATTTCTTCTTAATTTTATTATTAGATTTTAACCTTTATCATTTCATATAGTTTTGAAAATTAATTTTTTTAATTTTCTAATATTTAATTTTTTTTAATGTTAATGATTTTATTTTCATAATGTTTTTTTCAATTGTTGAGAATGTTAATTTATCGATATTTTATTTAACTTCTTAGAATTTAAATATGAATTTAATTTTTTTTTATTTCTGAGAATTTTAAAATTGAGCCAGGATTTTATACACTGCTAATACCTGCCTACACTTATCCGACAGACTGTGTACTGTCCAAGCGCCACCTCTTGGCGGGTGAAAACACGTGGAAGCGGGAAAGCCTGAGCATAGGAGGAAGTAAGTACGCGCGCACTTAAGCTACTGTGCTGTCCGTGGCAAAAACATAGGCATCGTGCTTCGAACAGAGCGCATTACGTATCCAGTAATAGTGCCCAACTTTGGATATTCCAGATATAATAGTCTAGATAGTGGGAGCGGGAAACTACATATTAAGATGATAGCTGAGTATTGCGATGTACGGTAGAAAACGAATGTCTGCTTGTATCTCTTGCGAAAGCAACATATAGAGCCGTGCGATACACAGATGTAAGTCAAGGTCGGTTTCACGAATTCGAAAAGATTGCCGAAAGAGGACGAACGGAGAAAAACTCTAACACAGAAAAAACAAAAGGTAATTGTATTGATTAATACAAAAATGGGCATTGAGCTTATTACATGTTGTAGGCTATTCACGGTGAGGTGAGCACATTTACAAATCCAATGTAAATTCTGCTTCCAGCCCATATTCTTCTGTCATCTCTCTGTATCACTTTTCTGTGACTTCCAAGAGACGGCATACACAAAAATAATGACCTCGGTTAGTTAAACCATATTTAACCGCATTTGTATATAAATAGAAAAAATTAACATTTTTAATCAATATTCACAAACAGATAATGTTTACATCCATTGACGTGTACATATTTACTGTGTTCCTATAGCTTTTTATGTAAATAAATACAGAGTGCTTTCATCAAAATTGAGTCGGACAATTAATTTTTTTTTTTTGTATACACAATTCACATGGCAATGTTTGGTCTAACATATTATGATTTTATGGAAAAACATTGGTCTAAAGAAAAAATTTCAGAGTGTAAAATCTAGTTCAGAACTGCCTCCTTTGTATGTGTTAACTAAATACGATCGAACTGGTCAAAATGAAGTGTTTGATTCGGGAGAAAATGCTTGCAAACTGTCACTATGTTACTATAGGATTTGCGTTCAGTTAAAAGTACCGGCTGGGAAGACAATCAGCATGAAGCTAGGATCGAGGCAGAATACTAGTAGAGAACCGGATCATGGGAAATATTTTAGAAGAGTCCGTAATCTCTCTGGATGACGACAGCAATGAAACTACTGCTGCAAAATGACATGACATCTGAATGTAGTACCGACTCTGTTCTAGCAGCTCCATTGTGACAGTACAAAATATGCTATGCAGTTAAAATTAAAATTTTACCTGAAAAATGTGTTGAATAGCGGTCGGGTGGTAATTATGTTTTTGGAATATAAAAATGACAGAAACTTGTATAGGTTATATCAACATTTTTATAATGTTTTGACCTACATTAGGCCCATCGTTCATAGTTTATAGTAAAATGTAGTACATAAATTCTAGTTAGTAGCAATTTTTACAAGCATTCATGAAATTTTGAACCAGAATGAACTATCACTTCTAAGGCCTTAAAATATGTGTTATTAACAAATGGACAAGTAATTGTACGCACAAATTTCTCTCTACCTATTAATTTCTGGGTTGATTAATCTTTACTAAAATTGTATTTGTTGTTCTGAACTTTTATAGTCTGTTGTTTATATACAGTTTGTATACATTGTGTTTTAATTTATAGTGTGTTTTTTCTTTGCCTTTGTATAACTACCGCGACTTAGAACACATTTGTTTAATCTCAAGTATACAATTTTTCTGCTTCCACTAGGTTTAAAAACTGAATAAACAACATAGTTAAAATAACGAAGTAAACTTGAAATAATATAATATCGTAAATAGTGTAACAGCGAGATCATACACAAGTGATGTTTTCTGAACAGCAAGTAGAGTGCCTGGCCGTTACTAACTGAGCCAAGTCTCGCTCTGCTGTGCCGATGACAGTGCCGTCTAGAACTATGCAGTCCGCCAGCCTAGACTTGGCGCGCCAACATTATAACGCACGTCGTATGAGTCCATCTGCACAATTACTACTTCATGCTATGGCAAATCTCATCAACGTTGATTCTTTGATAAACTTCAATCATTTAGCTGCCACTAAACAGCAAGCACGTTTCCAAAATCAAGGACACAATAGTAACGGCAGAGTGATGACTGAGTGCGCACACTTCCCTCCATTGGCATGTGCACTAGGCAGTGTATTGCTGTGGGCAATCATGAACCTGACTCGGCGACGTGTATTCTGGGTGCTACATGCACGGCGCAGGCCCACTTTAAACGACATTTTTTCCGAAAATATCAATGTTATTTGACTACGTCACTATATTCCAGAAATCTGTATCACTGGGTGAGAAAAAAACAGCGTTCGTTGTGTTGGTTTATCGGAGAAGTAAGAAGGAAAGCCAAGCAAGCTGCAGGAAGAGAGACAGAGAGCGTTATGTCCGCTGTAGTATCGGAATGCAGCGCATGGAAAGGAAGAACGCTGTGCACTGAGGTAGAGAATTGTTTCAGTGTAACATAAATATTTGTTTGCGTGGCGTTTGTTTCAGCTTAACGATATTTTGTTGCTACAACCAAGCCCCAGTTCCTACAAATGAATAAAATTTGTTCTCAAAGCCAAATAATTTATTTAAAACAAATTTGGTTTTTGCCAAACAAATATTTGGTTGTTTCAGTATGTTGAACCAGTATTTAGTGTAAACAAATTGTCAACAAAATAATATTTTGCACTGAAAGAAAGGTTTGCTCCAGCCAACAAATTATTTGTTTGTAAAGGGCCGAAAATTTGTTTTATTGCCTCACCTAAATAATTTTTTGATTAAACAAAACTTTAAAAACCACAAAGTTAATGTAGTTTGTCCAACAAAATACTAGCTAGAATTAACAAACCTTTGTGTTGGGCCAAAATAAATTGGTTTTCACAACAAAATATTTAGTTGAATAAACTGCATATATTTGTTTGGCCACTCATTTAATTGCATTCTTTTAAAAATACAGATATAGGGTTTGTATGTATCTTTGTTACAATTAGTACAGTAACAATGATAGTGTATCTATTTATGCTTAATAATGGTGTAAACATCTTAATAAAACAAATACAGACAGGAAACTTAACAGTAAAGTTGCAAAATTTTAAATATTTATTTGCGCTCGTTGTCCAATAGCCATTCGAAATGAAAATATTTAAAATCATTCCTTATATTTCAGTAGTCAGTTTAACTTAGGTTGCTAGGGCGTAGCTCTCGGGTGCTAACGATCAGGGTTCGAATCTGTGTCTGGCTTCTTTGCTTTTTTATACTAACCGAAACACTTTAAGGTCCGTAAAGCCAAATAAATCTGTAGTTACACATACCAAATCTTTGTTTGGGGCAACCAATTAAGAACAACCAAATAATCTACTTTCAACAACAAAGTATTTCATTTTCCCTATACAAAACTATTAATTTGGGCAAACTTCGTTAAACCTTTTTCTCTGTGTACGCGCAGCTGACAATAGAAGAGGGAATAGCAGAGAGTGTGATAGTGCTGTCGAACAGCTCGCCAGAAGANCTGTGTACGCGCAGCTGACAATAGAAGAGGGAATAGCAGAGAGTGTGATAGTGCTGTCGAACAGCTCGCCAGAAGAAGGAATAGCAGCCAATGTGAGAGTGCTGTCGAAAAGCTCGCCAGAAGAGGGAATAGCAGCCAATGTGATAGTGCTGTCGAACAGCTCGCCAGAAGAAGGAATAGCAGCCAATGTGAGAGTGCTGTCGAAAAGCTCGCCAGAAGAGGGAATAGCAGCCAATGTGAGAGTGCTGTCGAACAGCTCGCCAGAAGAGGGAATAGCAGCCAATGTGAGAGTGCTGTCGAACAGCTCGCCAGAAGAGGGAATAGCAGCCAGTGTGAGAGTGCTGTTGAACAGCTCGCCAGAAGAGGGAATAGCAGCCAATGTGAGAGTGCTGTCGAACAGCTCGCCACAGCGGCAGGAAGGCGAGAGAGCTGTTGACGCGTTTCTTTGACCAACACTTTCCTACGCCACATACTGCAATTTATTTCACCTGCATTTCCCTTGTTTTCAACTCTGTCTCTTTAAATTGCTGTGAACTATACTAAGAGGGTTGTTTCTAAAAACTGTAAGATTGTTTGAGTTTTTCTGTTGGTATTTTAAACTAACAACAGATTAAATTGTGATTGCGAATAAGTCGTTAGAAAGTTCATTTTTCCAAGCGATAGTTTCAAGTAAAATCAGGAATAACTATAAAAGGAAAGCCAACACCGCTTTGCCAGACATATATTCACAGCAAAAGAACAAGAAAGAACAGTAAACGAGACATGTTTCTGTTTCGAGAAAATTTTTTAATGTTGAACGCGCAGTTGATGTATGAAAGATTTCCTGTTGGCGTTGTGTGTTATTTTCCAAAAATAAACCTACAACCAGCATCATTTTTAAATTTGTATCACCTGTCTATCACTCAAAAGACATTGGAATCTCAAAATCACAACCAATAATTTTTGCAAATAGAAAAGTCTGGGAATGACAGGGTTGACATCGTACTAAAGAAGCAGCACCGGAGTAATATCAGTCAGCACAACGCACAAATATAGAGAGGCAGCGAACTATGTAACATGCATGACGACACAAACCATCAATAAAACCGATACGAACGAAACAAACGAGAAGCGCCCCTTGACAAGCAGTGCGAAAACAGCGATCTTTTAGGGCTACACAAAAATATTCGACCACCTCGCTCTGGCGATAGTTAACAATTATACATTAATGTGTTGTATTTGACTTATTAGATTGTGCAATTTTATTTTATGAGGGGTTATACAATCAGAGATTACTGAATCATGCCTGTATGAAGCGAGGTTATGAGTATGTAGCTATAAACTGAACTTTTGCTATACCTTCTCTAACACTTAGGCTTAAGAGAATAGTATATCCACCAAAGTTGTCCAGAAGATGACACTGCTACTGCTCCAGTTTATAAATGCTTAATATTTACTGTGACGTAACACAGAGTCCACAGCAAATTGGTCGTGTTGACGGAAATATTATTGCAGGTAGATAAGTATGGCTTGACATCTCGTCACCAGCGAGGTAATAAGAGACGGTGCAAGTTGTTCAGAGAAGCAGGAATGTGGAGTCAACCGGCCTGTAGTAAGGAACTATCCCGGAGTATTCGCCCGCTGAAATGATTTCGGGAAAACATGGTAAACCGAAATCAAGATGACGGGACAGGGGATCGGACGTAGGTTCTCCCAAATGCGAATCCGGATTTCCGGCAGTGCACCACTTCGTTGAGCGACACGAGTGTGATGTTGGATGAAGTGGAGCCCGACTGCAGAATTCTGAAGAATACGGAGGAATACAGAGGTGACGGAACACCGTTCGCCAATTAGAACTTAGTAACCTACTTGCCAGACGGAAGCACAGCCAATAAGGAAAATCCCGCAGAACGCAGTAGCAATCGCATGCAAGGTACGGCTCGAGATACTCGCGTAGCCAATCAGACAACGCGTACGCGCACATCAAAGAAACCGCTGCACTATTTCTCCTCTGCGGCACCATCGCGTGAAGCCATGAGACGCGGAGGAATACCGGCAGAGAGCAGTAGAGCGGGTATTGCCTAACCACAGTATCTTCACACTTTTTGGATCAAACATTTAAAAAATCACCCCACCTATGATGTGATTGGTTATTTCTTAAATACGTCATGTATCGCAAGCGTTTTATACTTCTGTTACCATAAAAGTATCTCAATTTTGGTTTTGTTGATATTTTAATTATAGTTTATCTACAAATTGTACTTTTTCACTTTTAAATAATATTAATAAAAACGGAGAGAAAATAAGTGTGTTGGTAAAGCCTAGTGAGACATAGTTCTCAAGCAAAATATAACTAAAACGAGTGCGCAAAAATGCGGCCCATGGCCCCTTTGGAATAGTTTTTCTAGACCCAGCAGGGGCCGCGGTTGTGTAGAGGTTAGACTACTCGCCTCCCACCAAGGCAAACCTGGTTAGATTCCCTGCGGGGTCGCTCCTGGATTTTCGCATGTGGGAATCGTGCCGGATGATGCCGCTAATCGGCGGGTTTTCTCGGGGATCTGCCGTATCCCCCACCCTTGCATTCCGGCACTGCTCCATACTCGCCTCGCTTCACCCACATCGGTTCTCAGAACCTCGATGTAAAGAGTCGTGCAAATCTCTACACTCACTCCAGACTTCGTTAAGCTTAGTTTCCACGAGCTGGAGAAATAGCCTGGAAGCAGGACGTAAGAAAAGTTGCAGTAATGATGAGTAGAGTGTACTCACAGGAGTAGCTGCAGCCGACGGCGCTCACGAGCACTAAGATCGCGGTCACCAGCATGATCGCAGCGTGCGCTCGACTGTGTCCGGCACATACTGAGTCGCTCGCCGACCGGCCGGCCGCTTCATTCCCGGCACTTCCCTCCCCCCGGTCGTGTTCCGGCACCTGCACTGCGCGCAACACGCCGCATCAACGTCCTTCCGTTTTCTCCGCCAGCCGCATCGCCGCGCAATAGGCCTTCTTCTGCTGCCCGCCTTCCACATTCTCTAGCGTGTCGTGACGTCACAACATCGCTGCTTCTTGCCGGATTCTCGCGAACTTCGCGTCTGCGCACAGTTGTTAAAATACAACAATTTTACCTTGTTGAAGAATATTTGTGAAGTTATACCTAAGCATTTTAATGCATAAGTCAGATAAGACAATAACGCGCCAGTGCTTGACTTTCGTTTGCATATGGTTTTTGCGTACGTAACGTATTGACCTCAGTGCACAAAGATAAGAAGAAGTTGGAGCTGTTTGAAGTGCCGGAGTATTATGTTTTTATTTACGTGTCCGATATATTGTACACACGTGTACTATTATTAAATTATATTGGCTCAGTATAAGAATACTAATATTAAAGGAGTGTGTACATCTATAACGTGTTAAATTTGTACAATTTTCCGTGCAGCTGAACTATATAACGCTACTTGTGCATAGGATCACTAAGCCTAGTCTACAGATCACGGAGCATAGTCTACAGATCATAAGCCTAGTCTACGTATCACGGAGAGTAGTCTACATAACATGGAACCTAGCCTACAGATCATGGAACCTAGTATACAGTCATGGAACTTAGTATACAGTAATGGAGCCTAGTCTACAGAGCATAAGCCTAGTCTACGTATCACGGAGAGTAGTCTACATAACATGGAACCTAGCCTACAGATCATGGAACCTAGTATACAGTCATGGAACTTAGTATACAGTAATGGAGCCTAGTCTACAGATCATAAGCCTAGTCTACGTATCACGGAGAGTAGTCTACATAACATGAGACCTAGCCTACAGACCATGGAACCTAGTATGCAGTCATAGAGCCTAGTCTACAGATCACAGAGCCTAGTCTACAGATCATGGATCCTAGTCTACAGATCACAGAGCATAGTCTACAGATCACGGAACCTTGTACACAGATTACGGAGCATAGTCTACAGTTCATGGTTCCTAGTCTACAGATCACAGAGCCTAGTCTACAGATCACGGAACCTTGTACACAGATTAGGGAGCATAGTCTACAGTTCATGGTTCCTAGTCTACAGATCATGGAACCTTGTGTACAGATTATGGAGCCTAGTCTACAGATTATGAAAACTAGTCTACAGATCATGGAACCTAGTATGCTTATTACGGAGCCTAGTATTCAGAACATGGAGCGTAGTCTACAGATCATGGAACCTAGTAAACAGATTCCGGAGCTTAGTCTACAGATCATTGATACTATTCTACAGAACACGGAGTCTTCTCTACAAATTACGGAGCCCAGTCTACAGATCATGGAGCCTAGTCTACAGTTCATGGAATCTAGTATACAGATTACAGAGCCTAGTCTACAGATCATGGAAGTTAGTCTACAGATCATGAAGCCTAGTCTACAGATCACGGATCTTTGTCCACAGATCATGGATCCTAGTCTACAGATCAATGAGCCTTGTCGACAGATTACGGAGCCTTGTCTACAGTTCACGGAGCCTAGTCTACAGATCTTGGAGGCTAGTCTAGAATTCCCCTTCTTGTGTATACTGAAGTTTCAGTTGTTGGTCATTGTTCTGCTCTCTCAGTTTCACCCAGAACAGATTGTATGGCATTCCTTCCTTTTTTATTGCTAAAGGGTTTTTAACGCACAGTCCTCCAGGATGTCTCTTATAAACTATGGTACGATTGCAGAAGTAATGAAATATGCACGTATTTTAAGCATGTATATCCTCGAGTTCAGTGGCGTGAAGTGAACTGTTGCAAGGTAAGCAGGCGTTACCTCTTATGTGTGCCCTGTTGCTTGCTAGTTTAGACTTCCATCACTGAAACGTAGCTCAGCAGCTGACGCCACAGGACGAGTGTAATGGGTCCCTTGCTGCACGCTTGTAAGTTGTCGGAATGCATTCAGTTTCCCCTGGCTGCATGGCGTTTACTGACTCTTGCTGCATGCACCGAGAATGTACAGTAGTGAGCAAACACAAATTTACCTTGCAACATGTCGCCACACGCCACTGCTGGATTTATTTTTGGGAAATTTTCAAGATTTTTAAAATATCGAATATTTCCATACAAAAAGTATGAGTCAGTACGGAGGGTGTAGATGTATGGAGGTGATTACATGCGAGAAATTAAGTAAAATTGGGGGGGTGAAGGGTTGTGATTAAGTCAAAATTGTGGCAGTTATGGGTACCTGATAATCGATTTTAAAGTTCGATTTCCTTACAAATATGAGAAACCGTTTGAGATTACACAACAAAAATTCGAACAATGCAAAAGAAAAAGATTTTCACCCTTTGCCCCCTTTTATTATTAGGTAAAAGGGGTCGGCTCCCTCCTAGAGCTTTTAATATCTAAACACTGCACTGTAGTTCAAGTTTTGTAATGATAATGTAATCAGCAAATAACATAAACGAAAAAGGTTGTTTTGTCGGAACTCGTTCAGGTTAACAGTTTTAGAGATAGCAGTATGTGCATGTTAAAAGTTGTGTGTACTAATGCCTGAGATGCATGTAGCTTGACATTTAGTGTAACCTAACAAACAGGCGTGTTTCATTTGTACGTGCATGCATGCCCGGAACTGTCTTGTTTCTGATTTAGAAAGACTTTCAAAAGGTTACCACAAAGTTAGAGTGCTGTCATTAGACACTGACGACAGAGGCCGTATACTTTGTTGCAATAATACATTTGCCTACACAATACATAAAGAATTAATACAAATACATATATTAATAATGGGAGACTGTTGTAATGCATATTTCGTTACGATAACCAGACTGTGTAAATCAACAATACTAGTTAGCTGGCTTGGGACATGCTCAGATTTTCTGTTGTCGAGATAGTCAAATGCTTGTGTTAATGTATGGGTACTAATATCTGATATGCAGCCAGTTTTGTGGTTTTGAATGTGTTATCATATACGGAAAATGAAATAAGTACATTAATCAGTGAAATATATTTATATCTTATTTACTGTTTATGTATTTCTATAACATATTGTTGTTACAGTATATGTGTTAGCTTATTTAGTTTGACATGAATTATACAATTTAGCTGATGACTACAAAGAGATTTATTGAGCAATGTCATGGTTACAAACCATGCTCGGACCCCCCTC